>CANUEX010050916.1:0-40653 GCA_948099535.1 Jatropha multifida
ATTATTCTAAAAATATTTAAAATAATTATTTTTATATAGAAAATTATATATATTTATACACTCTTTTTTAATTATATTAATGCTATAATTATATTTAGTATTTATATTATATTTTTTTATTAAATCAAAATAATAATTTTATAATTTTTACTTATTTTTTATTTTTAAAAAATAAAAAAAATATATTTTTAATGTAAACAGATTTGAGTATTTAAATAGGTAATTATAATCGAAGTCGGGATAAGTTTGATTATTAAAGGTGAATTTTTATACGAGCTTAGATACATAAATTTTTAATTTGGTATTTAAACGGATTCGTGTATTTATAATGCATTTGATGATCATTTTATTATATAATTTTTTTATTTTTGAATGATGTTATAAACTGTTATTTCATTTTTTAATGCTGCTCCGCGCATCGCGTGGGTGCTAACACTAGTAGATATATAAAATTATAAAATATTTTAAGGATTTAATACAAAATAAACATTAGAACACCTACAAATAAAAATTATATTTTAAAAAATATTTTTAATTAAGTTATAATCATAATTATATACTCAACTTAATTTGATTTTGTAATAATATATGGCTTACTATATGTTGGAAATTGTTCGTTTAGCCTTTATTTTATTTTTGCAATCCTTATTGAGATAGTGAATGAAATTTACTTTGTGTTGTATAACATATTAAATTTTCTTAAGTGATAAATATTATATATATTGTTAAGTATTAATTATACTTTGGTTGCATTAAAATAAATTCAATTTACTATTTAATTGAAATTTGGTAAATGCAAAAATCAATTCACTTTAACTTTCAGAAATCAATTAATTAATAGTATCATACTATTTAATTGAACTTTAAAAAACCAAAACGCAGCAAGTTTAAACATTAAGTGGTGTTAAGTAAGGCTAAAAACGCAGCAAAGTTTACTCCTAAAAGTTCATTCAACAAATAAGTGTTAGCTGGAAGTGAGAAAGAAAAAGGAAAGAGAAAATTGCATTAAACAACTTGATTTCTTAAATTTGCTATAAAATTTGAGTTCTTAAAATTTGAATCAGATGCTTTCGACAAACATAGATAAATATTACATATAAAATTGAGTAATTAAATATTAGATAAATAAAATGCAGATAAAATTAATAATATCATCAACTGTTTGGGTTAGATCTAACAAACTAAAACTAATAGTATCATCGTCTGTTTGGTTTAGATCCAACAAACTTATTCCACAAAACTTAAATAGAGAAAACAGATCTGATTAGTACAATTTTAGAGAATGCTTTAAGTGAAATGAGTAAGTTTTGTTTAGATGATGTATTCCCTATTATATTCCCTTTTTATAGTACAATTTCGATTGTAACTACCAGAGCTAGGATCTTATTTTAAATGTCAAACAATATTCTTGGCTTTAAATGACTTTTAATAACTCTCTTTGACCAGACATTTATTAAGAGTTACAAAATTTAAACGTTATTCGGGCATGACGTTGTTTGGGTCTTGATATCTTTCTCATTCTTTAGCCTCTTAACTTGGGCAAAATGTTATTCAGGAAATATCGAACAAATTCTTTGTTATTAAAAGTCCCCCCAGAAGTGTGTCGAACCATTTATGCTCGGCTTTTGCTTGTCCTGATTCTCACTCTTTTGTGTGCTCGGGCACTATAAACTGATAAGCTATTTATTTAAACTTCCACGTAAGCTCTAAGTGTCTGTTCATTATTAGTTTGCATCTTTACCTTTAATGGATGTGGCTTTTGAGCTTGTCAAAAATGGCATGCCTTCTTAACACTTCATTAAGGAGTGACCCTTCAGTTTGCTGTCGTGAGTGACCCTTCAATTTGCTGGTGTTTCAAACTTCACTTCATCTCTCTTCATTCTCAGGCGTCTATAAATCAAAACTTCAAATCTCACCGATCTTGGATTTTTCTTACTACCTTTCTCTGCAAATTTTCCAGCAAAAGAGGTAATTATAAATTTCTACAAAAAATTAATTTTTTATTGTCATTTCTTATTCCTATGGCCATTCCCTCCTCAAATAAGGGCAAAGGCAAAGGCAAAGGCAAAGGCAAAGGCAAAGGCATTGCTATAGAACCTTCTACTTTTTCCTCTTCAAGCTCTGAAACCAGAAAAATCGGTGACTTCCCATCGAGCCGTGCTCTGCCCGCCATGGAAGCCGTTATAGAAGCTTCTGGAAGAGTTTGAACTTCTGGCATTACAATTGGGAGAAAAGAGGCTGGTCGCGTAAGCAGGCGATCTCATCCTTCACAAAAAACTAAAGCACCTACAAAAAGGAAGAATTGATTGTAAAGAAAGAGAATAAAGTAGCACGATTACGTTCTCTATTTGGTCTTGAGGATATGGAAAGGCTTCGAATTAAATATGTCATCCCCACTGAGTTTGAACTTCTGGTAGTGGGAGAGGATGTTCGGGCCAACACTGAGCAGAGCCCCAATTTTTTGATTTTATATGAAGAGGATTTAAGAGCTGGTGTTTGCCTTCCACTTTAATCAGAGTTATGCGATTACTTGAACCAACTTGGTATTACTGTATTGTAGCTCACCTCAAATAGCATTAGGATTGTGCTGGGACTCTGACTCCTAGCTCGAAAATCTAATATGGAGTTTTTTCCCTTTTGTTGTAAATGGGTTGTACTCTTTATCTATTCAAAAAAGGGAAGATCATCCTCACCTTTTCGCCCGTGGTGGCCTTTGTATTTTTGATGGGTTGACCACTTCTCTAAAGGGCAAATGGAAAGAAAAGTTTTTCGTAGTGAAAAGCCTAAGAGACTTTGAGGTGAACCGCTTACTCACACAAAGGGAAAGAGCTAGCATTAAAGCTCTTTCCGAATATGCCCTAAAACCTATTCACCTTCTTTACCTTCTTTCCCTAGAATATCCTTCTACACACTCAGGAAAATGAAAAAATAACAAGGTATATCTTTAGCTTCTACTTTGTGTATTTCCTAACTGAATTTTAATATTTTGCTTTGTTTGACAGATATGGCTGTTGGCAATCTTACTAGAAGGTTGGAGGAGGAAAGAAGAGAGAAGAGAGAAAGCAGAGCAACAGCTCAACCAAAGAGGGTGAGCGGCTTGGTGCTGAGGGATGAGGATGATGAGACCAATCAGTCAACCCCAGCATTGAAAAGGAGACTAAGTGATACTCCTACTATTCCTACTCTTGTTCGGCCCATGATCCCTAAACAAGTGAAAAGACCGAGCACTTAGAGGAAATCACCTACAATTTCCCATGGAGAGACTGATGTTGCTCATTCGCCATCTGAGGATGATGTTCCTCTTACTAGGTGAAGGAAAAGGATTAGATTAGGAACTCATGAGGAAGCTGTTCGAACAAAGCCTGTTCCACCGGTAAGTAGGGATTTAGTCGGAGTCTCTCTACTTTCTCAAGATTGGAATTACTATGGTTCCATAGAGGAAGATTCAATTTTAGATCAAATGAACTATAACATTTTTTTTGTAAGTTTACTGTCTTCTTTATTCTATTTTCTTTTTATCCTTCTTCTGATATCATTTTTTATGTTCGCCCCTATTTTGTTAGGTTGTTCATCAAGTTGCAATCACAAAGAAAAGAGTCCTAGAACTACGCAGCCACTATGCAAAACTTGAAGTGTCCAAGAATGAGGCTATCCAAATGGCTAAAACTGCTAAGGAGATGATGGACGATGCCGCCATTACTCATAATAAGGAGATCTGTGCTTTAAAATAACAACTAGATTGACTTAATGATGAGTATAAGAAGGTTACAGACACAGCCTTGGTCACAAGCTCGAGAAACATCCAACTGGAGAAAGAAAAGATTGAGCTCGAGCAAACTAAGTTACAAGCTGAGTTGCAATGTGATCAACTTAAGAAAGATCTGGAAGCCTCTCAGAAGAAGAGAGATGACGCTTTGAACAAGATTGTTGACACTGTTGATAATTTTCAAGAGCAAATTACTGTTGCTCTACAAGCTCAATACCCAAATGACAATTTTGATTTTATCAGTGACATTCCCCTCATTGATCCCTATGAGAATGTTACTGTAGGCTCTCCTTTTTGTCCTGATGAGCAAAGAAGATATATTCATTCAGATGAACAAATTTGATTTTGTAATAATTTTTTAAAGTATTTTGTATGTACATATATTTTTAAATAGAGATTCGGCCTTTTTAGATTTTGAGTTCTCCAACTCTTTTCTATCCCGAACTTGCTTATGCTTGTGATGTACATTTTATTCACATTTCTAGAGCAGTGCAGTCATTTTGCTCTTTTATTTTATAGAGAACATATATGGTATCAATATAATCAATTATTATTTTTATTTTTCTTCAAAAAAAGACAGGAAAAGACCTATTTGTTAGGATCATTCTACTCCTATAGCTCTCCCAAGCTATCCCATTTACATCCATTTTCCTAAGATCCTAACACTTAGGTGAAAAAAATCTATTTTTCCTAAGATCCTAACACTTAGCTCTTTTATTTTATAGAGAACATGTACGGTATCAATATAATCCCTATTCTTTGTGTTATTGTATACGGTCCTTCCCAATTCGGACCTAATTTGCTAACTCATGTTGCTTCCCTTGTAACTTTTACCTTTTTTAAGACTAAATCTATAGTTTGAAAACTTCTTTCTTTAACTCTTTTACTATAGAATCGCATCATTTGCGTTCTACATGCTTCTGCTTGTATTCTGGCTTGGTCTCTTCATTCTTCCAATTGATCAAGGGTGAACCTCATGTTCTCATCATTAGCCATTATATTAAAATGCAAAGTCCGAACACTTAGGGCTTCAATTTCAATCGGGATTACCGCTTCTATTCCATAGATTAAGGAAAATGGGATTCACCAATTGCTCATTTCGGTGTCATTCGGTCAGCCCATAATACATTGTTTAATTCTCTCGCCCAATTTCCTTTTTTCGCATTTAATCTTTTCTTTAGTCCCTGCAAAACAGTTCGGTTAGTAACTTCTATTAACCCATTTATCTGCGAGTGTGCCACTGATATAACATGCAATTTGATTTTTCAATTATCACAAAAATTTCGAAAATGCGATGAATCAAATTGTTTTCCATTATCAGTGACTATATTGTTCAGTACCCCGTATCGAAAGATTATATTGTTCCGGAAGCTGACTAATCTAAGAAAAGCTTACTCATTCTTATCCCTATTACATCATTTAAGAAAAGCTTAGGGAATACATCATCTAACAAAAGCTTACTCATTCTTGTCCTTATTACATTCCCTTTTTATAGTAAAATTTCCATTGTAACTGCTAGAGCTAGGATCTTACTTTAAATTTCAAACAATATTCTTGACTTTAAATAGCTTTTAATGACTCCCTTTGATTAGACATTTTTTAAGCATTACAAAATTTAAATGTTGTTCGGGTATGATGTTGTTTGGGTCTTGTATCTTTTTCATTCTCCAACCTTTTGACTTGGTCAAAATGTTGTTCAGAAAATACCGAAAAGACTCTGAATAAATTCTTTATTATCAAGATGTATATTTTATCATTATGAATAAATCGAACCCAAAAAGATTAAAAATTGAGAAAGAGCAAAGAAAGAGGAAACTTGGTTGAATTTGATTTTGGAGCTGAAACTGACTTCATCGAAAGTATCGTAAAGAGCGGCGAACTTCATATATGCTCTTTAAGTAGTCTGTATATAGCAGAAGCATACAATTTCGAAGGGTTAGGGTTTTATTTGTAACATAGAGAGAGAAAGGAATAACAAAATTGCATAGATTTATGAGAGAGTTTGCAGATTTAGAGTCAGATAGAAAGAGATAAATGGAAAGTAAGTGTGAGAGAGACTAGGATTGAAGAACGAGCGCTTCACATAAAGGAGATGGTGATGGATGAGGCGAGACATGAGAGGATGACTAAGGTTAAAACAGAATGAGTGAGGGAAGAATGATAGAAGATTTAGCGTTTTTTTAAGAGCTAAACAACATAGTGTTTGTAGCTTAATTTTTTTTTATATTTAGATTTATATATTTAGCTTAACTTTTAGAAATGGATTTAAAATTCGTTTCCAAATTCCATTTCTAATCCGTTTCTACATCTGTTTCGATCGTTGATTCAAAATTTTCATTAAATATTAGAAATGGATATCTTATCCGTTTCCAATTCATTGCTTATCCTTTTCTATATCCAAATCATTAATTTTCCATGAAACTTAGAAACTGAATATCCGTTTCCAAATTATCCCTCCCTAGATCCATTTTCAGTCAATTTCTAATCCGTTTCTTAATCTAATATAAGATTTTGAATTCTATTCCGTTGCTAATATGTTTCTAATCCATTTATATTAAGCAATGGATATATTCGTTTCTAAGTTGCTATTCTGTAATTTTCTTATAATGTCACATATGTATTCTCTAGGTGAAAAGGGACGGTACCTGATTCAAGAATCATTAAAGATGCATTAATTAGACATTGTCCGCTCCAAATTCTAGAAGTTAACTTTAACAAATTAAATTTACTTATATTATATATATATTATTTTGATTCCTAAAATAATGATAAAGTTACTTATTTATAATAAAATACTACCTTGTTAATACAAGATTCATGTTGAAAAGTGGACTTATTATACCGGGAGAGAGACATCATTTAAAAGAGTATTCAAGAAATGCATCACAAAATGCATATGAATTATTTAACCTTCGATATGCATCTTTGCGTAGTGCAATTGAACGAGCATTTGGAGTACTTAAAAAGCGATTCCCTATAATAGAAAGCGGGACAAAGCCACATAATGGCATAGAAACTCAAAAGGAAATTATTTTTGCATATTACAATATACATAATTACTTAATAGGCGTAGATCCAAATGAAACAATACTTATAGAAGTTGATAGTGAACTTTTCAATAATAATAACATTTCGCAAGAGGAGCATTATAATAGTAGCAATAATAATGAAGACGCTAGAATGAGGGAATTGCTAATGGATTTTATAGCAGCTAGTAAATGGGCTAATTATAATGCATAATTTTTTCCATACTGTATTTACTTTCATTATTAGAGTTTATTATTATTTTTGAATTTTTTTAATATATTTCAATTTGACATTCAGCCTTTTTTATGAAATGAAGTATGATAATATATTGTGTTGTGGGGTAGTATGGTTTATTTAGCTATATTTTGTACAAGTGCATTATTAATATATTTCATTCATTATCATTTTTTTTTGTCATCAATAATGTTGATAAGGAAAAGTCTCTCAATAAAGAATGTGAATCAGTAATACTTTGCGTTTTTGGACACATCACATGGATGATGTTTTAATCAATGCATACTTGCATCGAATATAATTGAAAATATAATTGGTGGAACTTTTAGTACACATGCAATCAATAATATTTTGGATGAGTTCAAGTAGAAATTTCCAGATAAGTCAGTACCCAAAAAGAAAATTTCAAAATCATATAAAAATAATTTAAAAAATTTAGTCGATGCTATGATGTTTTCAAGAATGCAATAAGTGATTTTTCTTAGGATTTAGTTACTGAAATGTGGAAAGTTGCACCTAAGTTTGAAAAAATTAATTGAGGTTAGTTTCTTATTTATATTCATTATCCTATAAATTTTTAAATAAATAGAACAATTGTATTTATTATTTGTAAATATTGGTCAAACTTGAAGCTATTGAATGGAGACATAAAAGCATTCGAAGTTTTGAGAAGTTAGTTCAACTTTATAGAAAAGATAGGGCTACTAAAAATTATGTTGAGACTGCATCAGAAATGAAACAAAAAAAGAGTTAACAGTGAAAGGATAGAGGCAAGTAACCCAATTTCGAAAAATACTATCGATGAGATTGATGTTATGATTTCTCAAAATGAAGTTACTTTAAAAGATTTTAATACATGTGAAAATGAAAGTCCCGATAAGGATTCTCCTAAAGCAATAAGATCCAAAACACAATCTGAAGCTCCAAATTCTAAGAGGGTGAAAAACTTTAACATTGATACTGAGGTGATATATTTTCAAAGAGGAGCTTAATAACGTGGCTAATGCTATTAGGCAATCCACCACTGAAATGCATAATGCTATCATGCAATCAATGAATGAGCAACTAGTAAAAGACCCGTGCTAAGGATTTTTATTTTGATTTTTGAGCCTTCGGGTTATTCAAGTTATTATGGGCCTTATGGCTCCGAAAGTGACCCGTGCATCTTAATATGAACCATAGGCCCGTTTCCCAGCCCATGATGAGCTGGGATATGAAACTGGGTCCAATTGTGAGAATGATGATTACTTTCGTATTCATTTCTTATGGCTCCCTTAAGCTATTAAAAAATGAATCTGTCTTTAGCATCATTTTGACAAGCTCGTAGCACATAAATTACTTTAGAAAACCCATTTATAAGTGCCAATTTAAAAAATAAAAAAAATCATTTTTAGATCAATTTATATGTTTTAATTAAATCCTTTTTTTAGAAAAGTAAATCCAAAGATACACTTCTGTTTGGACTTTGTTTTCAAAAATAATTTTCTTAGAAAATATTTTTTACATTTTTCAATATTTGAAGTGCTAAAAAAAATCCAATAATAAAGTATTTTTTTAAAATAAATGAAAACCATTATTATCTTTATACCAACGTTGTTTTTGCATCCATCATTGGACTATAAGTTATATGTAATTTGTTGATCCATTTCTTGTGGTCATTTATATTTTTGTACTCAATCTTTTGCTTTAATCAATTTTGTCACTGATAATTCCGCTTTCAATTCATTCTAAGATTTATCTTTTTTAAAAGTTCATCGACGGTGATTTCTTTCTCTACGCACACATACGTAAAATTCAATTTTATTCTTAATTGGTGTCTATAGAATTTTTTTTAAGAACTTTCGAATTTTTCTTTCATTCTTTTATATTCGAATTGATTTTTTTTTAATTCTAAAAATTAATATTTTGTAATAATAATTAAATTACATCTTTTCATTAAATAAATAAATTATAATATTTTATTATATATTATTCACATTGAATTGTTGGATCATAAAGCTTTATTTATATAGAAAATTATCTAAGATAATAAAATTTATTTAAATTATAAATTCTAACTAAAACTTTACTATAATTAATTAAGTTTATAATTATTTTACACAAATTAATAGCAATATAATTTGTATATAACACGCAGTTTAATAAAGCAACCCATGGTTTGAAATTTAAATAGGTTTAGGTCAAATCCTTTTTATATTTTTAATTATTAATTTTTATTAATCATTTAGTAAAAGGTTGTCAATGAAGTTTTTTTTTAAATAAAATATAACATACAATAAATAAAAAAAAATCCGCATAATGCGCGGGCTTTTATCTAGTTATGTAATAAACTATATAAGTAAATGAAATTGAATCTAAATTTTACATTAAATTCAAATTGTTTTTTGGATGTTAATTTTTTATAAAAATTAAAAAAATAATTAAACCACATAAAAAAATATTAGATTACTTTTTTAATTAAAGAAGAAATGGACGGCATCTTCGTCACTATTCAATAAGATCTTATGTCATTACGTATGCTCTTTTGGTAACGGCAGCGACCTTTGACATTGAATGCTCATTTTTGTTCGGTTGGTGTTATTATTTATAAGGAGAATGGAAGTTTTAATATTATCGATATTTTTCACATTTGAAATTTTATATTTTTTAAAAAAATTATTAAATTTATTTAAATTATAATAAATTATTAAATTAAAATATTTGAAATCTCTCAATTATAGGAGCTTTTATCAATTTACCGAGAGAATGAGCACTTTTATTGTGTAGTCCGTAATGCTTTTTCGGCTTATTCAACATTCTAATGATTAAAAAAATTGCTCTTTTATTCATTTTCTTTTTTCAAATATTTTTATTTGCCATTCAAGAAGATTACTTTAGGCAAAATTTTCTATTAAAATTTCCCCAAAAATAAGCCAATGATATATACTTCTCACTAATTAATTATTTCCCCATTAAGATTAAAGAGCATTTGGTTGGGTTGATTTATGGAGCTAATAATTCATTTATACCCAACAACTAATTTATAAGTGTTTGATGAGTTTTTTAATTAGCAACTGATTGCTGATAGAAATTCGAAACAGTTTCTAGTTATATCAATTATCGTTTGCAGTTTTTTTATATAGTGTTATCTGATTTGAATATTATTTTATTTTCGCTCCATTAACCATTAAAAATTAATACTCATATATATAATCATGCATTTATAGTTATTTAAAAATAATAAGTTTTTATTAAATGTGACTAAATAATTAATTAATATTTTTATTTACATAATACGTTGAAGTAAAAAAAATAATGTATTCACCATACACATATATATTTATCGACACATATTTAAATTTTCTAATTGATTTTGAATATTTATATCATAATGAAGTTATGTTGATTCCTAATAATACTATATGATTGAGGGAAAAAGGAAAAAAGAAGGATGATAGTGGTCGCAGCGGCCAACAATGTAATGAATCAAACGAAGTATGAAATTTATTTTTCTTGGTTTCTGCAAGCGTAGGTGAGAAGAATATATCATGACTTGTGAGTAATGATTTTGTAGAAAAAAAAGGTAATATCATAAGAGGCCCCACATTAATAATTTATATCTATCCTCATTAAAAACAAATTTACCATACTTTTCATACATTTTTTACTTTAAAATTTTAGTTGGACTTTTGTATGTAGGCCCCTCTCTCTTTTTTTCTCAAAGAATAGTAATTTTTTATTATATACATAAAAGTCGGAGACTTAAATAATATTATGAATCATATTGCACTCAGAATCCTCCCGTTTAAATAATATTTATTCTTTTCTAAGATTGCACGTTGATTTTGCTGTTTATATATTCGTTTAATTTTTTTATTCATATAATATTAATAAAAAATTTTATTTAAATAAATATAATAAACACGTCTTACAATTAATTAAAAAAAATATCTTCGCTTTTCTTTAATAAAAAATAATTTTATTATTAATTAATTATATAAAATAACTAAAATTTTGTATTTACCATACAACAAAATATTTTATAATTTGACAATGCTATGATATTAATCTAATAAATTAATATTTGCTCTATGTAGCCACGATATAAAATATAAATTTAATTTTTTCAATTATTTTTGTTAGATGAGGTTAAACTGAAATTTTGTTAATAATATGTAATATTTTGGACTCAATGTCTTTTATACAAAATCTAAAAATTAATTAGTTAAAGTTCTCAGATTGATATAGAGATCAATGGAAAAATCCTTTCTCAAGTTTTTAGATACATAATGAGATTAACTTCAAAAATTTTCAAAGTCTTATATATTTATTTAAAAAAATAAAAATTTTGAAGGTTTAATTAACTTTATATCTATTTTAAAAAAATATATCCAACCATAAAAAATTAACTGAAATTCGATAAATTTCACAAAAAAATATTGAATAAAAAGTGAGATCTTAAATTTTCTCCTTATTTCATCTTTAATATAGAAAAATTGAAAATATGTCTAAATAGTTATTTTTCATTAATTCAAATTTTTATAGCCAGTTTTTTTAAAAAATATTTCACTAAATTAAAAAAGAAAAAGATTTTGTATTAGTAAAATGCTATGATTTCATACTTCTATTGTTTTTATTAAATTAAAATTATAAAAAATTTTAAAACCCAAAAATGTGAAAATAATCCAAATAAGTGTAAATCAAAGTGAAAAAATATATTTAAAAAATATATTTTAATTTCATTGTATTTAACTAATAGACTCTAATAGTAAATTATTTAACCATATTTTAAAAAATTAAGCAAACAATAAGTTAAAAGAATTTAAATTTTATTTTTAATATTTAAATTAATATTTTCGATTTTTCTTTGAAAAAGTAGTATCACTTGAGAATCTATGATTAAAAACATCAAAATCTATTAATTATAAAAGTCATTGGACAAAAATACTGCAATATCAAATAGAGAATATTAATATATATATTTCTCAAATTAAAATGCATAAACAATATAATTAAAAGGATATTCAAAAAGATAAATAAAATTTATTTTCTCAACTTAAAATTCATTAAAAAATATAACTAAAAAGATTTTCAAAATGATAAATGAACCTATTTGCTCCCATTAGAATGCATTAACACTTCCCCCTATATCAATACATAGATGTTTTGCATTCACATTATATTTAAACTATATTACTTCTACATAAAATTTTTATTAATGGAATCATTTTTTTCTCAAGATAATATTTTATATAATAACTTTATTTATGATTTTTTGAAAATAATAAATTACCATATTATTTATAACATTTGCAAATAATGTTTTATTTACATATATGCAAAAATTAATTATAATTTTGAATTAATAACTTTTATTTGCAATAGTGTATTGAATGAAATAAAATATATTTTAAAATTAAAAAATGATTTACAATACATGATAAATATGTTTAAAAATAATTATAACTTTATATATAGTATGAGAGTTTTCAAAAAGAGTAGA
This sequence comes from Jatropha multifida, assembly GCA_948099535.1. NCBI lineage: Eukaryota > Viridiplantae > Streptophyta > Magnoliopsida > Malpighiales > Euphorbiaceae > Jatropha > Jatropha multifida. The sequence goes on from CANUEX010050916.1 coordinate 12,510, forward strand.
AGAGAGCATAATTTATTCTTTTCATTATAGTTTGTTTACATTATAACATAAAAACTAATGTATTAAAGTGTTAATTCAATCATTAATTCTTACTAAAATTGAAGGATAAATAAAGTGATTATAATTGAAAATTATGTCATAATCAATACTATATATAGAAATCATATAATTAAAACGTGTGTATGCATACACATGTGCAAATACAAAAGTCAATCTTAATTGTCAAGTGTCTACTTATTTAGTGTGTGGCCGTAATTTTATAATTGGTGTCCAGAGAGAAGGAAGTCACGTGCTTTAAGTCTCCATGGATGTTGGTATTAGTCTACATTGCCACTGCTTACGATTAGTCAAAAAGGTCTTTTCGTTCATTTCACATGCAGTTCACGTGTCTTCTTTGACATACAGGCACTAAAAGTTTCTCAACGGCAGCAACAAAAAAAAATATAATGTTTGAAATCAGTTTTTTTGTTTAGTTATTGGTTATGGTAAAATGTTGTATTTTGGAAATTACAAAATCAGAAGCAAAAATATATTTTCATGATGGTTCTGTAATATTTTTAAAAATAATATTTAGTAAAATATAATTTTATTTTACAATTGAACAACAAAAAGTTAAAAAGGAAACAACATAGATACTAATCTAAATCTAAACCAACATTAATTTCTTGATGCTATTGAACCTATAAGCTGGCTAAGAGGGCAAAATTTAGTTGGTTGGAAGTAGTTGATAGCTTTATTGACTTTTAGCAATTATGGGTTAATTTCTTTTTTTGTTAATTTCAGAAATCCATGGATATTACCTTGTTGGCCTCAAAATTTTTCACAAATATTAAAAAAACAATTAATTTCTTTAATAAAATTATAAGTAATTTGACAAAATTATTATTTAGCTCATATCATTACTCTTATCCTATTATTATATTATATTTAATATAAACAAGAGTAAAATTGAAAAAATATAAAAAATAATTATTGAATTAGTTCGTATTTCTCCAATTAATATTTAATGCAAGTACTTTATTTTATTTTTAAAAGATATTAAATAATTATTGTGATTTAGTTGGCGATGTTGACTTAACGTATGTAAAAACTCTCGAATATGATACCCACTAAATGTACATATAGATATAGACGAAGAATTTTAACTATAATTAAATTTCGATCAAGATTAGATAGTCTCTCATGATTAGTTTGAATACCAATTGTTTTAAAAAAAAATCATATATGAAGAAATAAGTTTTTTTGATTTAATAATTTTTATCTGTATAATAAATTAAAATAAAAAATGTCTAAGGTAAATGAGAGGAAAGTGAAAAGGTAATAAGGAGGAGTGGGTTTGGTAGATTCACGTGCATACAGATTTGAGTAGTTGACCCGACAAGCCAGTTGCAATGCAAAATCTTTTCATGACCTGTTTTCTTAAAATCCAGGCAGTCTCCCGTGACGTCCGCCCACCGCCGCTCACCCAACCGGCTACAACCGGTCAATTCTCGTGTCATCGAGTCTTAATTCTCTTAATCCAAATCCATTACAGAAGTGTATCTTACTGACTATCTATCTCACTTTGACTTCCCTTCACTCTCCGTTTTTTGTCTCCAAGCGCCTTTAGAGCGCGTCTGCGAACTCCCAAATTTTGCTTTGGTCCTTCTCTCTCTTTCTTTCTTCAATTTAACTTTTATTTATTGACTCTTTTGAAAACAAAAACTTTTACTTGTTTTTTGAAGAATATTTTTTGAAGGATAATACAACACATGCATATTAGATGATTTTGGATCCACATATTTAATTTAATCTATATAATAAAAGCATTGTATTTCAAAATAAAAATTTTTATTTATTGAATTATAATTAACGTAATACTATGATTAAACAAAGGCATTAATTATGTCATAATCCACGCATCATGATTAAATATTATGTAATAAAACTATATTTTCAATAATTTAATTTTAAAATTTAATATTACTAAAAAATTACTTTTTTATATGGTAAAAAAAATTCAGCTGCAATTTAAATTAGCTTTTAAAATTACTATTTAACATGTTTATGGGCTCGACAATTTTCTTTTCCTGGACTTTTTAATTTTTTAAAATTGAAAGGATTTGAAAATTTCATACCATTGGATGCCGTTGCAGTGCATTCCACGCGCATATTTGGGAGGTTTGAGACAGAGTATTAGGACTTAGGAGTTGCATATCAGTGTCGTGGTTAGTCGTTAGCGAAATTTGGCCAACCTGATGAAAATTGAAAATAAGCAAAAAAATTAAAAACCTTCCCCACCAAAATAATATTTGTTTTTCTGAAGAAAAAGACAAATGTAGGTATTGACAATCCGAAAGAGCAGTGAAGAGTTCATCAAATCTCTGTATGTATGAACCAGCAAAAACCCAAAAGTAAGTAATGTATGTCCAAAAAAGTCAGCTCCTCTATCTTCATTTTCAAATTCAATATTTTTTTTTGTTTTCTTTATCCAATAAAAAATGGATTCTTTTATCAATGAGTGAGAAGTGAGAACTTTCCTTATGCACAGTCCTCTTGTCTCTATTCTCTCTCTCCATCTCTCTGCTCTTTTGAAAATCTTTTTCCTCAATTTAGATTCTGCCATCAATTTCTTTACTTTCTTTTTGTGTGTGTGTTTATAAATCTTTATAAATTAAATGAATTTGAGCCCATTTGTGGAAAAGTGCCCACTGTAGGTGTTGGGTTTACAGGGAGCTTTTACTTGGCTTGCAAGTGATGTTTTTAATGCTGATTGGAGCTTTTGGATGGGTTAATGACTCCCATTACTGCCAAAGTTTCTTTCTTGCTTTCTCTCTTCAATAGTATATATCAACTCTTCTGGTTCTTGTAGTAGAGCTATTTTTAAGCTATAAAATAAATCTTTAGTCTTGGGATCTGCTTGAAGTTTTTAAGTAAATTGTTGCTTAATTGCTTAACTGTCGCTTTTTGTTGTTTTGTAGGTAGGTGCTTTGGGTTGTGTGTATGAAGTTTCTTCTCTTGGGCGACTTTCCTGCTCTCTCTTTCTCTCTCTACAAGGAAGTCAGTGGGTTTAGTTTTACAACATTATAGGGTTTAGGGGGGTTGTTCATTTTTGTCAATGGTTCCAGGTGGGGACGAGAGATTTTGTGTGCATACTTTACTGGCGTCACTAATTTATTTATTTTGTTTATATAAATGCTTCACTTTCAAGTTGCTAGTTGGTTCTCATTCTTTTTTCTTCTGATTCTCCGTGCTGCTTTCTGCTTCAGGTTTCTTACTTTTTTGTAAATGGGTTACCGCTTATTTATTTGGGTCTATGGATCTCTTAATTATTGTTCTTGAGATTTGATTTCTGGTGGAGATTGCTGTTTTTCTTCCTTTCTGTTGCTTCATTTGCAATTTGCGTTTCTTTCTAGAGCTCCTTTGGGATGTTGGTTACCAAGTTTTTTAATTTGGATTTCCTTTTGAAAATTGTTGCCTACCCAAAAAGTACAGCAGCTTCATTTTGGGGCTTTGGCTTGATTTGTACTAGGGCTAAGCTTTAGTTTCAGTAATGATGATGTTGTTGGGCATATTTTCAATGACTTTCCTCAGATGGGCATTCTTTATTTGCTTTCTTTGTTCATCTTTGGGTCTCAAAACCTCATCTCAATCTTGTGATCCTGGTGACCTTTTGGCGTTGAAGCAATTTGCTGAAAATCTCTCAAATGGGTCAATTATTACAGATTGGTCCAACAAGGCGAATTGCTGTCAATGGAATGGCGTTTTGTGCGCAAATAGTGGCAATGGTTCTACTAATAGCAGAGTAATTAAGCTAATTTTGCCAAAAAAGGGTCTTAAAGGAATCATTTCGTGGTCTTTGGCCCGTTTAGATCAGCTGAAATCACTTGATCTTTCCTGCAATGATTTGCGAGGTGGATTGCCTATGGAGTTATCTAGCTTGAAGCAACTCGAAGTTCTTGATTTGAGCCATAACATGCTGTCAGGACGGGTTTCAAGGGTGATTTCCGGATTAGTGTCTATTCAGTATCTGAATATTTCAAGTAACCTTTTCAAAGAGGATTTGTCTGAATTTGGGGGATTTCCAAATCTTGTTGTGTTCAATACAAGTAACAATTCATTCACTGGCAAATTCCCTTCGCAAATTTGCGGCTCCTCTAGAGGGATTAAGATTCTTGATTTGTCAATGAATCATCTTGTGGGCAACCTTGAAGGTTTAGACAATTGCAGCAAATCTCTCCAGCAATTGCATTTGGACTTCAATTCTCTTTCAGGCTCTCTACCAGATTCTTTATATTCAATGTCAGCTCTGCAGCAATTGTCAATCTCCAACAACAATTTTTCTGGCCAACTAAGTCAACAATTGAGTAAGCTTTCTAGCCTTAAAACCTTGGTTATTTATGGAAATCGGTTTTTGGGCTATATTCCTAATGTGTTTAGTAACCTTACACAACTAGAACAACTTGTTGCACATTCAAATAAGTTATCTGGTCCACTGCCTTCAACACTGGAATTATGCTCAAAGCTTAGTGTACTTGATCTAAGGAACAATTCTCTATCTGGTCCAATTAGTCTTAATTTCACTGCAATGCCTATCCTTAGTACTCTTGATCTTGCCACTAACCATTTATCTGGACCACTTCCAAATTCCCTATCTGATTGTCATGAATTGAAAATTTTGAGCCTTGCTAAGAATGAGTTAACTGGCCAAATCCCTCAGAGTTTTGCAAAGCTCACATCCCTTTTGGTTCTCACTTTGTCAAACAATAGTTTTGTGGACCTATCCGGTGCATTATCTGCATTGCAGCAGTGCAAAAACCTTACCACTCTTATCCTCACAAAAAATTTTATTGGAGAGGAAATTCCCAGAAATGTTGGTGGGTTTGATAGTTTATTGGTATTGGCACTTGGAAATTGTGCCCTCAAAGGTCAAATACAAGATTGGCTGCTACGTTGCAGGAAGTTACAAGTTCTTGATTTGTCATGGAATCATTTGGATGGCAGTATCCCTACTTGGATTGGTCGGATGGAGAATTTGTTTTACTTGGACTTCTCAAATAACTCTCTCACTGGAGAGATCCCAGAAAGTTTGACAGAGCTAAAGAGCCTCATTTCTGTGCACTGCAATAATTCCAATACTTCTGCTCTCATTCCACTCTATGTAAAGAGAAACCGGAGTGCTAATGGTTTGCAGTACAACCAACCCTCAAGTTTTCCTCCCTCGTTATATTTGGGCAATAACAGAATAAATGGGACAATTTTGCCTGAAATTGGAAATTTGAAGCAGCTCCATGTCTTAGATTTGAGCCGGAATGATATATCTGGGACCATACCTGACTCCATTTCAGAAATGGAGAACTTGGAAATTTTAGATTTGTCATCCAATGAACTTCGTGGGTCAATTCCTCCATCATTTGAGAAACTCACATTCTTGTCAAAGTTTAGTGTGGCTAATAATCACTTGAAGGGGCAAATTCCAACTGGAGGGCAGTTCTCTAGTTTTCCTAGTTCAAGCTTTGAGGGTAATCCTGGACTATGTGGAGGAGTAGTTTCCCCTTGTAATGTCATTACCAGCATGTTGAAGCCTAGAATTCCATCGGGTTCCAACAGTAACTTTGGTAGAGGGAACATTCTGGGGATAACAATCACTGTTGGAGTTGGTCTTGCATTAATTCTTGCAATTATTTTGCTTAGAATGTCAAGAAGGGATATGGGAGCTCAAATTGATGATATGGATGAGGAACTCAGCCGACCACATAGATTATCTGAAGCCCTAGGGTCTTCGAAGTTGGTGCTTTTTCAGAATTCAGAATGCAGGGATCTTACTGTTGCAGACCTGTTGAAGTCTACAAATAATTTCAATCAAGCTAACATTATTGGTTGTGGTGGATTTGGTTTGGTTTACAAAGCCAACTTTCCTAATGGAACCAAAGCAGCTATCAAGAGGCTTTCTGGGGACTGTGGTCAAATGGAACGTGAATTTCGAGCTGAAGTGGAAGCACTCTCAAGGGCTCAGCATAAGAACCTTGTTTCTCTCCAAGGTTATTGTCGTCATGGTAATGACAGATTATTGATTTATTCGTACATGGAAAATGGAAGCTTGGATTATTGGCTACATGAATGTGTTGACGGTACTTCATTTCTTAAGTGGGAGGTGAGACTCAAGATAGCACAAGGCGCAGCCTCTGGGTTATCTTATCTACACAAAGTTTGTGAACCACACATAGTTCATCGGGACGTCAAATCTAGCAACATACTATTAGATGAAAAATTTGAAGCTCATCTGGCTGATTTTGGTCTCTCAAGGCTACTTCGACCTTATGATACTCATGTTACAACAGATTTGGTAGGCACCTTAGGTTATATTCCTCCTGAATATAGTCAAACATTGACAGCAACCTGCAGGGGTGATGTTTACAGTTTTGGGGTCGTTCTTCTTGAGCTTGTTACTGGTAGAAGGCCTGTGGAAGTCTGTAAGGGCAAAAACTGCAGGGATTTAATCTCCTGGGTGTTTCAAATGAAGTCCGAAAAAAGAGAGGCGGAGATTGTAGACTCATCAATCTGGGATAAAGATCTTGAGAAGCAGCAATTAGAAATGCTTGAAATTGCCTGTAGATGCTTAGACCAAGATCCTCGGAGAAGACCAGTTATTGATCAGGTTGTTTCATGGCTAGGGGGTATTGGAATTTAAGCGCTCGGCAACGAATTTGATTACTGCATTTTGTTTCATGCTCATTAGTTTCAGTTTGAGAGAAGGTATACCTGTAAAGCAAATACTATTTCAAGTTATCTTCAAGGTTGGAAGCTGGAACAAGTCCTTGAACAAATGACTGTTTTTTCCTTTCTCGGCCTCTATAGAAACAATCCTTAGTATTGTTTAATGTAAATTAACAAATGAGCTGTGTATAAAATTGGCTCTTTTGGCCATTTTTATATTAGAAATAAGCATTATATAATTGTCTTCATTTTTGTATAAATTTTCTTTCTTTTTCTTACTCTGAATTACCATGTGAAATTCAAAGCCTTCTGATGTCGTATTCATAGCAAGTGAATGTATCTGTTCTTTCCTAGCTTGTTAAGTGTTTTTCCTTCCTGACAAATGTTTAATGTAGTGAAGAAGGTTAAAGGCATTATCTTTAGAAGCTATTTTCACAGGGAAAAGATTTAGTAAGCATATTGAATTATCACCCATTTTGATAGTTTCACTTCACTATCTGCAAATATTACAGCACATTCTCTGAAATATATATATTTGCATTGGGTTTGTTTGATTTTCTTTGCCAAAAGCATGCATGATTGGTTCAAAGAGAACCAAAAAAAGTATGCTTATATGAATATAATTTATAGAATGTGTTAAAGATGCTTTATATGTTCTTTCCCTTTTTCTTTGTTTGTTTTGGGTTTGTTATGTGATGAATATCAGTTGATAGAAGATTAAGACAATAGCCAGACAGGATTGCCTTTTAGGTTACCTTCTTTTTGACTTTGTTCACATCAGCTGGAGAAACCAAACAAAAGCCAAATAATAATATTGTTTGATTGACGTGAAATCTTCAAATATCCTGTTAATACAGTTGACTTATGTATTAAACAGGTTATTGATTTGTGTATAAAACTCAAAAGTAGCTTTTAGCAGAAAAAACAGAATGAGATTCCTTACAGTTGAATTGTAATCTATGTTCCTAAACAATAATGATAATAATAACACTAATAAAGTTACTGGTGATTGTTGGTGGCAGGGTTCAACTCCATGGATTATAAATAAGTCATGTTGCTGCTCGTGAAATGCTCAGATTCAGCTCTAGTTTTAGAATAAAGTTCATTAGTTGGCCTGTAAACTAGTTCAAATTTGATACTTTCCTGTTAATTCATGAGCTAGCTCAAAATGTAAACAAGCTCGAGCTTAGTAGAATTCGATATAAGTCAAAATTAATAATTTGGAAGTAATAAGAACAAATATTGAATGATTGAAGGTTGGTATACATCCTTTTCTTTCTCGATCTTGAAGCTCCGCAATTACCTCTCTCAATTCAAATTGTGAGGTACAAGACAAGAAGCTATGCAATTAGTGGAGATAAGTTGAGTTTGTATTTGTATAAAATAATTACCTTTCTGTTCACTTCTTTTAGATAACTAATAAACTATAAGTACTTATAGTTTGGTTTTTCAGACTTTTTTGACTTTCGGCTTTATATAATAAAAATTAAACTGAATAGAAAATTTTCAATTTTTTATCAAAATTAAAATCAAACTATTTTAAAAAAAATTAATTAAACTGATTGGATATAATTTAGTCGATTTTACTGCTCAATCTTAAACATAAAGGATTAATATGTTAATTATGATAAATTTTAGAAGGGACTACTAGATATGTTACTCATTCTCTCCTTGCCGTCGATCAAGTGTTGACGTTCCCATTTAAAACACTTCATAAGGTGCACCGATCCCTTGAGCATTGGTGGGACACCCTGTCCCTTTCTGCAAGATCATGGGGTTGTAATCCTCAACGTATGATAAAAAAAATTTTGTCTGAAGAAGCCTATTTTAAATAGGTCAAATTCTCGATAATAGAGTTATTATTTAAACATTATGCGTAATAGAATGCCCTTATAGAGAATCATGTGTTTCATTTATTAATAATAATAATTTAAGATGTGAATGTCTCATTAATGTTAGTAAAATGTTGATCATATTGAACTTTTGAGTAATTTACCAATATGGGTTTATTGGGCTGGGCAAGAGCCCATGATTATTGTTAGTTAGGGCCCAGAGTAGTATTAATGGACCTCAAATTCATATAAAATTTATTGTTTCCTATTTTTAGCACCAAAATCGGTCGGAATCAGCTTATTTCCAAAATGATTTTGGCTATTTATTTATATGATACACATTGTTAATCTAGTATATGATACACTCATACTATCATGAAGAAGTCAATTTATCATTTCTGAATGAGGATCTCTAAAGTAGTGTATTCCCAAGAGATATTTTCTTGCACACTTCGCTAAATAATCTGCGCACTGATTTGCTTTTTTATAAATATGCTTGATAACACAACTTTTAAACTAGTGAAACAACTGTTGAATCGTAGTCACCAATTGCTGTATTGCCCGTACTGATGGAATGGAAGTTGAAATAAGCTGGACAACAACTAGACTGATACACTCCACTTAGATATCTCCTACTCCTAAACTTCCCACCATTTGAAGTCCTTCTAGAACTGCCCATAGTTCAGCACTTGGGATAGAACAAGAGCCAATATTTGCAACGAAGCTACAAAGCCACCGTCCAGAATAGTCTCAGAGAAGTCGACCTCCACTTCTCCATCTCCATACACAATTGTCCAATTACTGAACCATTTGTATTGAGTTTAACAAAGCTTATGGGGGGAGGGGACCATGAGATCAAAGCTTGCTCCTCATTATTTATAAGATGGCTAACTTAGAGCAATTTTTGAATTCAGAATGTATTTAGCTATGTTTAAAACATTTAATTCTAGTCTCTGGATAGTCATAAGTCTCTGATTTTGGCTATTTATGTTAAAAAAGAAAAAAAAAGGATGTTCTGTTACTCACCTGTGCATTTGTTGTGCATTTCCTGTTTAATTAATAAAAAAATATAAAGAAAAATGACAGAATTGACGTTGAAAAGCCGAAATTAAATAAGTGTGGATGAGAACAACTTATCTAGGCTAGGTTTATAGTTGCACTAATAACCCATCAATAAAATTTTTTATTTAAATGTGATTATTTTTAAATATTGATAAAGTGAAAATAACTTTTAAAATTCTTTATTTTTATTCATTTAATCTATTGGTGGAACTATAGACCAAATTTAGACAAATTTTATTCAGTCTGAACTGATTCTACTCGAAACCAATTAGACTCGAAAAACAGTTTCTTGAATCAAAACCAGCCGTTCCCCGAACCAGCCTGCCCTACCCTATCCCCTAACAACCTCAGTCGATGAGCAACAGATGGGAACATTAGAAACATCGAAATGTGGAAGCACACGTGTCAAATGTTTGTACATAAAGTGATACGTGTCAAAATCCCAAGTCAAAAGGTGTCAACTTCTCCTCACCCACGTTGTCATCCATATTCAGTCACACCGATTGCACCCATCCGTGCGATATAATTTTAAATTTACATGCAGGTTTAAAATGGCGAAAGAGAAGGGAGGATTCTGCAACAGAGGAAATTAAATAAAGAAAGAAAGAAGAAAAAGGAAATGGCAGCAATTTTTTTGTCAAAGAGAACCACCATTATCATCTCTAAAGCTTCACTACTAAAACAAAAGCCTCCTTATGTCTGCTTCTCCACTGCCTTTGAACGTGCTGAGACAAGAGGAGAAGGAACAGGGCCAGATGTGAGACCAGAAATATCAAGTAACGATCCAGCAAGTACTCAAGGCATGTACGGGGCAAAGCAACAATCATTAGACATGGATGAGAGCGCAACCGCTGGAGCAACTCAGTTTGTATCTGACTCGGCCAAAGAAGGTGTTCGAAAAGCTACAGAAATTGCAGATACTATTGGAGATACAGCTAAAAAGACCATGGATGGTGCTTGGAATGTAAGTGAAGAGATTTATCAAAAGGTTAAGGAATCAGTAGCCGATAATGAAATAGATGGACCAGTTCATACTGTTGAATATAGAAATTACATGGAGAGGGGAATAGAGGAGTTAAGGAGGGTAGGTTTTTGAATTGTCAAAAGTTTTGTTCTATAGACTGTCATATGAATCAAATGTTTTTTTTTTAAATGATAAAAATTAATATGAATACTGTGCTAATAATTCAATAATCCCAGGGTTGATAGTGTTTATAATGAGAAGATGAAGTTATCATTATTTAGTTTAATGTATAATTTTCGAACAATCCAATTATAATACTGTAATTTATTATGACCGTTAAATTTAGGAAAGAACCTACTTACGGGCTTTAGATGGGTTCAGTGAGTATATGGAAGGAATTTTCGGTTGCGTATGACACTTGAGCATGTGAGAAAAATTTTCATAAAACACATTTGAGGTAAAGCTTTAACAGTGATTAAGTGTTTCAAGCTAGTCAGATTAGACGGTTTCCAGTGATAGAATTCAAAAATCAATTCTATTAAAAACACTTATAGGGATGTCAATTTCACTTGGATTGAGATTCTATTAGAAACATTTGAGAAAATAGTTTTTAGTTTTTCAATTGGTTTCAAAACTTCTTAATTTGTGTCAATTAAGTCTTGAAATTAATTTAAATTAGATATAGAAAAATTATCATGGTTTCATCAAATCAATTAAAATTTACGAAAAAAGTCTCATCAAATTTATAAAATTCTATGTAAAAATCTAGTGGAAATTTATGAAAATTTAAAGAGATTATTCAATTCCATCAACCTCAACAATTATTTTAAATCTTACACATCCTAATTCAATACATTCCTTAAGAGTTAGATTTCCATCAGCTACTAGGAGCAAACAAATCTATTTCAATATTACACAATTAAGCAACGGCTAAATTTATTTCTAGCAAATTTATAGTTAATTTGTGAATATTTTACATGATAGTCAACCTTTTTTTTTGGATTTAGCAAACTTATAAAAGTATGAGTTATAAAGTAAATATGGAAAAAGGAAAGAAGAAGAAGAAGAAGAAGAAGAAGAAGAAGAAGAAGAAGAAGAAGAAGAAGAAGAAGAAGAAGAAGAAGAAGAAGAAGAAGCAAAAAAAGAAGAAGGGGATAAAAAAAAGTGAAGATGATGAATAAAAAGAAAAAAGATATAAAGAAGAAGGAAAAAACAAAAAGGAATACCGAGGAGTATATGAAGAAAAATACAATGAGGAAGAAAAACGATGGAAAAAAAAAAAAAGATAAGAGAAAAGTAGGAAAAAAAAGAAAGGAGAAGTGGAAGAGGATGAGGAAGGAGAAGAAATAGAAGAAGCAAAAGGAAAATAAAGTGAAAGAATGAGAAATGGACGGTAGATGGATAAAAGTGAAAGTATTGAAATTGCGTAATCTTAGCAATTAGCTACATATATTTTCTTTAATAATTTGTAGCTTAATGACAGATTAGACACGAACTTTATTTTAGTTTTAATCGTTTGCTAATTCACAGTTATTCTGTAGCTAGATTTTTGCGATTTACCGCTTATTGATACCATGTAAAATTATAATTTATTTTTCGAAATCCACAGTTAATCTGTATATGATTGAAATGATAAAAATTTCAAAAATCAATCATATACACATCAAGACATAATCTTGTGAATGTACATATGATCTGATAATAGATTTAAGTTCAAATCACTTTCTTTTTAGTAAAAAAAATCAACCAAATCACAGAGATAAAGCATTGTTTTTGAATGTACCAAAACTTAAAACGTAACCAATGCTTAATAATGATAAATTGAGAGAGAGAGGCAGTAGCTAGCTGTCTCTCAATTGCACATTGTCCCCATTCTATCCTAAAAGTGTCTAAATTTTGTCCGTTTGAATGTTTACAACAAAAGAACAAAGATTTTGCAGAATCTGATGCGCCCTTTACTTTGCACATTACATAAATTGCCAAATCAAATTCCATGTAGATAGCAACCCAAACATATATATATGGGGTCAATGAACAGTTTCTTATACCACGAGTGAGAATGACCTATAAGCAATTCCTTCTGTTCTGATCTAGAAGTCGTTTAATATTTTTATACAGAAGTTATAGAAGGAATTAATTTTTATAAATTATAATAAAATTAAAGATAATTTTATTAAATTTTTTTTTTATCTCAAAATTAAGAATTTGTATTAAAGATAATTATTGTATTTAATATAAATGAGGATAATATGAGAAAAATGATATTTATTATTTGTTAAAATACTCAAAACGACTTATATTTAAAGACAAAATAATCACTAAAAAGTGACCCATATTTTGCAATGGACGGACTCTATGTACGGGCAATATAATGTTTAGAAAAAATTACAGTACGATCCCTGTGATTTACGAAATACAACTAATCTGTTTTGTCTTATTTTAAAATAGATTTAAACATCCCTATATTTTTTTGCGTCAAGCTATAAGGTTTTTTTTTCAAATTTTATATTTTTTCATTAAGCACTGTATGAGATGATGAAAATATCGCTTTTATTTTTATAACACATACACAAACTAGTTGTATTTTTTTAAACTATAAGGGTCATATTATAATTTTTTTAATATAATAATATTTTAATATCTCTCATTTAAGCTTGCTGTTTTTTGTTCACTTAACGAAAAATGTGCAAAACACAAATAGAAAGACTTAATAGTGTGAAAAAAACAAAATATAAGGATAAATTGATATATCTTAAAAAAGATAGAATCGGATTAATTGAATTTCACAAAAATCATAAAGACTGCAGTGTAATTTATTCTAATATCTAAGAATCAAATGGCAATTGATTTAAATCTGTGCCCTTACGAAATCCGAAGTCGAAGACAAGGTTGATGGTGACTAGAAAAATTTCTATCTCATCGAACAGCTGGTGTTGGTTCTGTTTACAGACAAGGATGTTTCTTGTCCACTATCACCAAAATAGATACTACTTTGGTATGAACGAAGTTTGCTATTGAAGTGGTCTATATATTTTTTTAAAATATATGATTTTGGGGGCAAACTTAATCGGGGAAGGAATTTACATTTTCATCTGTCAATCAAAATGCATTTAGTGAGACTCAATTTTTTTATTTTACATTTTTTATTAAATATTAAGATATAAATTTAAATTTTGTTTAACAAAAATTCAAACTCTATTTTAAAATTTAACTCGACTCAATTTTTACTTTGCTTTTTATTTTTTAATTAAATTTTTTTAAAAAAAAATTTAAAATTTGATTAACAGAATAAAAATCTATTTTTAAATGAAAATTGATACTCGAATGAATGTTCATCAAAGAAACACTTATAAAAAAATATAAATTAAATTAAAATGAAAGTATGAATAAATCACTTACAAAACTCAGTGTTTTATGAAGAAAATAACCCAAAGAATGTTTAATTGAAACTTATTATGGCTAAATGTTAAATCATCAAATTGAATAAACGTTTCTGATAACCAATGAAAAGTTCAATCAATATATAATTGTTGATAGCATGAAATAAAAAAAAGGCAATTTCAGCCTTGAGAATAGATTTTAACTCATTTTTATAAGAGACAATGACTTTAAGAATCTCAGGCGGACTAAATAGTAAATCTATCAAGAGTATATAAGGGCTAGTTAATTAGTTAATATTAACCTTTTCACATTGGTTGACCCAAACCCTAATTGCTTAACTAATTTTACCTCTGTCCTACCCTTTCAATTTGTAATAAAATGTATCTATTTTTATTTTGACAACAACAAATAAAAACTTTTCTATAAATTAATTTAATTAGTCATGCAACATATATTAATCAATATATATATTTGTTCCAAACTTGTTTAAATATTCATTTAAATACTTATATCTGAACATATTTTAAATTTTACTATCCATATTTCAAACTCATTTAAAATACCTCTTACGTGTAGGATATCAGTAAATTTTAAACTATCTAAATTTGAATTTATTTAAAATGCACTATTACCAATAAATGGGCACGATACCCATGAGTATGCATGCCTAGAGCTGTTTATTATAGCATGTAATAGACAGCGGGTAGCAAAATTTTATACCCATACCCTACCTATATTTATTGTGGATGGTAATTTCATTGTCTGTATCAATTTTAAACCTATTTATAGGTATCCATCTTTTCATTGAACGGATTGGAGCAGAGTGGATAATCTAAAACATCCATCTCATTTCCATGCCTACTTGGTAGTCATCCCCTTAGTCGGTCAATATAACTTAAGACATTTCTAACTTAAGTTTTTATCTCGCAATTGAGTCTTTCCGTTTCAAAAATGAGTTATTTATGGTCAATTAAACACATTTTTACCAGAGTATATTCAGTTTTGGAAAGAAATAGCTCATTTTTTAAACAGAATAACTTGATAGTGAGAAAAAGCATAAATAAAAAATGTTATAGTATTTTTTAAATATGAAGAGATTTAATTGCTATTATAAATTATTTTTAGGAACTCAGTTTATATTTTATCCTTTATTTTTTAAATTTGAATGGTATATATAATGACAGTCAATCAATAAAGTGATGATTAAAGTCAATTTTTATAAAATTGAAAATATAAATTTAACTGACAAAAAGCAAAAAATTTTGGCACTGGGAGGGGACGAGAATTACACTTGTTATAAAAAGAAGCACAAGGATTGGTTTGCATGACATATGCGTGATGAGTCATCAGACCGAATCACTCGAGCAAGTGTCATCGTTTGAAAACCGAGCAAAAGAAATGGGTGAATAATACTTTAGTGCCACATTAGCATAAGTTTGTTTCGAGAAACAACATACCTTATCCTTAGCTTATCAGGACAAATATATTCAAATTTGGAATCCTTAATGTTATTAGTAATTAGGTTTGTCGTACGATACTAGTTGTTTTAAAAATTAAATATTAGCTATTAATGGTTAGTGATTTGAAATCAAAATATTCGGTGGAATAACAGTTTCATTAGTCGCTCACTTATCGAGCATTGTATAGATTATTTTATTGAATTTATTATTAATAAAAATGCAAAAATCTATTTTAAAATTAATCCGGACATGTAAACCACTTTCATAAACTTAATATATGGATAAAGAAACTGAAGGGCGGAAAAGAATATATATGCAAGCTCAAACAACTGGAAGAATATGGGACCAAAACTCCAACTAAAAATGGAGAGGGATAGGCATTTTATAAGGGAAATATCTAAAGTTGCATTGTAACGCAACAGAAAAAGGAAAAAAGAAAGAAGAGACGCGGAAGAGTGAGGAGGTGAAAGTTAGGTAGTAGAAGATAGGAGTATAGGACCATAGAATCACATATAGTATTTCAGCGGTTGAAATTGCATTTCCATGCAAACATCTACGTTGAATTTCCTTTTGTTTTGATCAATCTTTTGTTTGTTTCTATTCGCTAATGCTTGTTGTTTTGGCAATTTCTACTCTCAGAATCCTGTCCTGCGAATATGTTCCAACCATGCTCTCAATTTCGATAATCTACTAACATTTTCATTGATTTTTTTTATTCTTTTAACTCGTTCAATCTGAGAGTTCGAATTCAACTAGTGCTAATATTCAACATTAATACCACTTTATTACTAATGTAGGTCATGAAATAATATTTTAGCCACTTAAAGTCTTATTATAATTTCGACAAGAAAAATTCATTATCTAAATTGTAAATTTCAATTTGCAGCGAAAAGCGTGATTGAGTAAAGCAGGGTAAAGTAATTTGTAGAAAAATATGAAAATTCAGAGAAAAAGTCTATGGAAAAATTGAGACTGCATATGACTTATCTAAATAATGCAAGTTTTTAGCATAACTAAGTGAATTTATTTTCAGAACAATATTTTTTTCTTTGAAAATACAATATTATTGGCAACTTGACATAACTCAACTGGACTCAACTCGAAACTCATAAAATTTAAGCTATTATTTTGTGCATCAGTCCAATGATTAACTCGACTCATTCGCAACCCAAAACGAATTCGTCCAAAATACCATGACCCAAAACAACTTAACTAATGGTACAATAGCCATGTGAAGAACTTTTGTTGGGTCATATCATAATTAGATATTGCCTGCTAACATGGTACTATTTCAACATTTTTATTACGTTCATGCCACTTTCCTACGTCCCCAGCAACCACATAATGCAAAGCCTAATGGATTTAATTATTAGTCGCAAAATGTATAAATTCATCTCTGTATTTTACTAAAAAAGTTTTGTGTCGCTATAAATTTTATAAGAAATTTATTATGTCTTTAAAGTTGTGAATTTGGTCGTATTGTACATTTTTCATACGTGATTTTTACGTGCAAAATATTAATTTGATATTTTTACATCTTCCAACTGTTTAATAAGCATTTAATATATCGAGCCACAGGCATGAGGGAGGATGCCGAGATGGTGGATCATTAGGCGGACATCACTAATTGATTGGTGTACATTAGCTAGCTATAAAATATTATACTCATTACATCCATAGAGAGTTAGAACTATTATTTTGAAGGAGTCAAATGAAATTTTTTAATCTCATAGGAGGATCAAATATAAATACTTTTATATTTTAAAGATTAAAATATAATTTTTCATAAGGGTTTTTTTTTTTAAGTATCTTGGGGTGGCCAAGGCCGCTTTAGCCCCCTACGTACACATATGTAAAGTATTTTAAGATATTTTTGGATTTCTAATATGTAAAATATCTTAATAATTCAAGTTAACTATAACCAATAAGACTTGAATTTTTAATTATTAGATGGTGGTCTGAGTTCTCAATAAAAAATAAGTATAAAATATTAATTAAATTTAAAAAAAAAAACTAAAAATTTCAGAGCTCCATTAATGATTACATATATTTTTTATTTAACCATTCACGGCTAATTTGATTTTAGATTTTAAACAAATTCATTATGAGGGCAACCCTTTACAAGGTCAAGGATCGAATTCTGAATACTAATAAAGAGACCAATTGAAAATTGATCCATCAAATTTATTTTTAAGAGTTTTGATGATATATTTAGATAGCTGTTATATAAGTTAACTATTAAAATTTATAATTTTAAAAACACAATAAATTTCTGATATATAGTGTTATATAATTAAAGTAATAAAAAAATGTTCGTAGAAATAATTAAATGGTCGATTGCATTCATCCATGCACACTAATGTAAGGAAAGCATCGCTCTCTGTAAAGAAACAACTCAAGGAGATAAAAAGTAAAGAGGAAGAAGAGGGAATAAAGGGTGGCATGGAGTAAAAAGAGTGATAGATGTAATAGCCGATTTGAACAGAAAAGAAGCATAGGGTACTCTCCTACAGTACTACTCTGCTTGTCCAACTCAAAGAAGCAGAATTTTGTGTGACCGTACACTCCTCCATTAAAGAGTGCAATAAATGTTGATATGTCCTTCTCATCTCTCTGCCAAGTAATGTGATCACTCACTTCTATTGCTTTACTCTCTTTCCATTTAAATTTTATTTCTTATTTTTATTTTTTATAAATATTTACATGTAAAGTCTAATAATTTCCTAATTTTCCGTTTTGTATTGATAGAATTCTACGCCTTATAGATAAGGGTGGGGTTTTCGGATTCGTAAGTATGAATATTTATGGCTTAACAGATTACTCTTATAAGAAGGGGATTGACACTCCTAGAACAAATTTATAGCCCCACGGACCAAATGAATGAGAGTAGAAATTTTTATTTAAATAAAAATATTTCAAATCCATACACTGGAAAAACAAAGAATAAAATATAAATAAATTTAAAAGAATTTTATTTTTATTAATTTGATTCATGACTACCTAAGGCATTAATAATTGAGAGTATCCAAAATCAAAAGAAGTCAAATTAAAAATCTTTATGCTTGAATAAGATGGTATTCCGGTAAAATTCTACCAAAGCGAAAATTCTAAATTTCATAAATTTTCCCCAAGGATGGAATCAAATGCGGTTTTCCTTTAAAACTATTTATCTTAAGTGACACACAAACACATACAATAGCAACTCACAAGAATATGTATAGAGCTAAGCAATGTGGTCCTCTTCCCATCTTTATCAACTTTTTCTTTACTCTTCTCTCACTGTCCAACCTTCATTATTAAGTACTTCAAGTACCACATATATCACTTGCATAGCTATAGCATCAATACATGGATACCAAAACCACTGAAGGAAAGTGGGGGTCGAGAACTGTTAAAGAAGATCGCAATAATATTGTTTCAGGAGACAGTAACATGGAGGATTATGATATGGAGGAAGAAGAGGTTAATGGTGGTTTTGTTGATGATGAGAAGAAGAAAGGAGTCGGTGTTGTGTATGGGAAAAGAGGGACTGCTAGTGGTGGAGGCGGAGGGGTTTCGTCGCCTTCTTGTCAAGTGGAGAAGTGTGGAGCTGATCTGAGTGATGCCAAGAGGTATCATAGAAGACATAAGGTTTGTGAGGTTCATGCAAAGGCACCGGCAGTGATTGTTGCTGGTCTTAGGCAAAGATTTTGTCAACAATGCAGCAGGTACATATTTTTCTTTTCTACATTGCTCTCATCCATCAGATATATTTTGTATTACAAAAAATATATTACAGATCTGCACTGGACAGTACTGCGATTCAAATATACTTCTTAAACAATTGTAATAATTTATATATATATTTTTTTTAAATAAAAAGAAATGATGGGATAAAAAACCAAAATCACTCTTTTCTTGTACAACAAGTTAATTTGCCTTATCTACTGAATCAATCATTAAAGTTATTTTGAAGTGGTTAGTTGAATAGGAAGCAACAGAAATTTAATGAAGATTTTTTACTTTAGTGATGTTGCTATGATTTCTTTCTTTCTTTCTTTTTTTTTTTTTGGCTAAGATATTTTGTCGAAAGGAAAGGAATTATGTAAAGATAAAAATAAGACACTAACTTAAGAATGTGTGAATTGATAACCTAATAATTAAGAAAATATTTATACACCCAGTAAATAGTTTAATTGTTATTTAAAAAAAAGATTTTTCCTTTTTTGCTCCGAATGTAAACACTCTAATTTTCTTTTATTTGCCTCTGTCGTTATTAGATTTGTTGGAATCTTTATTTTACGACCGTCATTATTAGATTTGTTAGATGCATGTACTCAGTGTGAGTAAATCTTTGCTAAATCTATCTACCTACCTTTTTTTTTTTAACAGCAAAGGAAAATAAGATTTTATTAGTGAAAAATAAGAGAAAAGGTTGGAAAAACTACGTAACCCAAGTCATCTGAATTTTCTACTTACACCATTGAACCTAAACCTGGAGTGCAAAAAAACCTCCACCTTGCAAGAACTATATAAAAACAGGACAGATAGCAGAAAATCCAAAAGCATGTGCCGTAAGGATAAGTCTAACTACGTACATGATCTAAAACTCAATCAATAGGTCCTAATTGCAGGTTCCATGAGTTATCAGAATTTGATGAAGCAAAGAGGAGTTGCCGCAGGCGTTTGGCAGGACACAATGAGAGGCGAAGAAAAAGCTTATCTGCTGAATCTAATGGAGAAGGATCATCCTCGTTGTCATCGTCAAGCCGCAGCAAAGGAGCATTTGGTGCTCAGTTGAAGGAAACTCAATGCCTCAGGCAAGTTGAAGAAAGACCCAAATATCAAATAACTATACCCTTACCAGGGAATTCCAATTACAAAAGATCTCAACTTAGATCATAAATTTCCAACCCATGCATTGATGCTCCCTCTCTTCTGTCATCATATCACTAATATTATTAACTTGTATGTATGTATCTATGCATGAAGGGCGTATTTTGATTTGCATGGAGAGTAGTAGTTTAATAAACTAGATTTCGTGTGTGTGATATGATGTTTATAGTTTTATAGATTCTCTCCATGTGCTTATTTGAAGTTCTCCATTGTACTTGTTCCATAACTCTATAAAGAACACTAATGGATTTGATAAAATATAGTTTTGAACTTGTTCCATAACTCCATAAAGAACACTAATGGATTTGATAAAATATAGTTTTGAATTTTTCCATTTTAGTTGAATAAATTGCATATGAGAGTAACTATCCTCTCATTTTCAAAAAATTAAATTAAATTTAAAGCCAAGTTCTCTTAATTGTCTGGCTGCAAGTTCTATTTACCATTGGGATATTTCCAGGGAAGATGTAATGTGAACTTTCCAAAGTGTGTACTTGTATTTGGCACAACCCTCACTTTGCTGCTGCTCCAATTTCAATAGCGATGCACAATTCACTTAAAATTGAATTTTTTAATCCATTTTAATAAAAATTTTCAACTAAATACTAATTGAGCTTATTTTTTTAATTAAAATACTAACTAGATCACTAAATAAAAATTCTTTCTTCCGCACACCCAATAGATATATGACTTGACAATATATCTAAATTTAAATCTTTTCCCTCAATATTGAGAAAAAAAAAATCTCTCCAACAGCTGATTTCTTTTGTTAAAAGTTTTTATTAAAATCTAAAAATTTAATTTTAAATAATTAAATTGCGTATAAATTTAAAGGATAAACTAAATATTATTATATATATATGTATATATACTGTCAATATCCTCAATCATATGCATAATGATAACCTTTCACATCATTTTAGCTTTTATACTTTAGCAATAACTGGAATTAGGTCAAAAGGTTTAGCACCAGGGATAGCCAATTTGGTCTTTTTATTTAAAACAGATAAAGAGTTGCTTAAAGAAAAAAACAGCAGCAGTGCCTAATGGCCATCAGGCATCACTTTAAAATTTTAACCGAACAGGTTTGACGCAACTCTGAAAAGCCACTGGCTGCCCTGAAAAGGTTTGCCAAAAACTCACACTGAACTTTCAAATAAGAAATTAGATTTTACTAAGATACAGAATTTAAAAGTTCTGTACCAATATACATATATTCTTTTTATGTCATTTGGCATACAAATTATGGCAGATAAATCTTATTTTTTCTTTTTAAATTTCTGTTTTTGAATTTTTAGAAAAATTTTTAATTACGTATTTATGAGATAATGATATGATTTCTCGTAAAAATAGATAAATAAAAGTCTTAGTATAAATATTAAAATTCTTAAAAATATTTAACCACAATAAAAATTTTTTTTATAAAAATTTATAAATGATCTTAATTAATATCATTTATTAAAATATTTATAGATTTGAATTATAAAAATTAAAATATGTATTGATTTAAATTATTCAAAATATTATTAGTAGTGCTTTACATATTATGTGATTTATAATATAAGTAATGATACAATTAAATTTTTTATTTTTTTTTAGTTAATACTAAGTTTGCATTAACTAAATATATTTTTCAAATTATAAATGTAGTTTTGATATACAAAATAAATTTTTGATTCTTTTTCAAATACCACATAAAATTCAACTTAAATGACTAGAATTACAGATACTATAGAATAATTTTAGTATAATAATCATGCCATGAGTCATATTTTAATTAAGTATTATAATATGTATAAAAATCATTATTAGCATCATAAAAATTTTAAAATAGTATTTATTTGATTAATTTTTTTAGGAAAATATATGTTCTATATTTTATTTTAGAGAAAAAATATTCACTTAGTATATTCTTTGTGTTAATTAATTATTTATTAAAAGGATGCTTTATATTTATTGTTGTTAAATAGTTTGAATTGATATCATTTGACTCAATAAAACAAGATTTTAAACATAATAATAATAATAAATACAATCATATGAATAAAATTAAATAATATATAAACAATAAATGACCAGTTCATTTTTCTTTTAAAAAAATAAAAAAAATAAATGACCGATTTAGTTATCAAATATCTTTAAATATTATTTTTATTTTTAATAATAAAAATTTAGTTACAAAATAAAAATAAAAATTTTATTTTTTATTATCTTTCTTGTAGATAGCAGGTCATCTAATTAATTTTAGATCTAATGATTCATAATTAAATATTTTAAATCTAATGGTGGATAAAAATTTTGCATCAATACAAAAAGTTTAATTTCTATAGCCTCATCCAAAAAAATAACACTTGAAGAATTCATGACCATTCTATTCAATCATCCCTTTGAAAAAATTATAGATTTTGATATCTCAACCAACAATAAGGACCTAATAATAAAGAAAAAAACATAAATATAAAACCACAGAGAGCTTGATAAAGTTATCTTATTACTTTGTAAAATTTGGAATGCTATGAACCTTACTGTTTGAAATAATAATGGTAATAATAATTTAAAAGAAGGGAAAAAAAATTGCAGCAAACAGCAGCAGCATGTTCCACATGTCCTTCAATGTTTCAACTTACCCCATCCAAACCACCTCTCTTGCCTAGGGTGTCAAAATGGATAATGATAAGCTAACACGATTAATCTAACATGCGAAATAAACCATTTAAGATTGATATTAAATGAATTTGTGTCGTAATCGAATCAACTATTTATGACACGAATATAAATATGTCATGTCACGAGATTACACATGGGTGTTCCATTTATTTTAAAATAAAAAGATAATTTTAGTGTCAAACGTAACTATCTAATTAAAATCCTATTTAAAATTTATAATTGTATTATATATATATATTTTTATATTTAAATATTATTTAAATTAAATAGATTAAAACTTAAAAATATAGACAGATTGAATTGAACATATACGACTCACTTAACCTGTTTACTATATTAGACGGATTACACATATTGTGCTCGTGTTATCTGTTGTATTTGCATTGACTATAATCGTGCCACGAGTTAAGCAAATCCGTGTCGAACCCGACACGCCAACCTGTTTTGACACCCATTCTCTTGCCCAGATGGCTTTGCCTCCAGTATTTTCATAAGAGTTCTTTCCATTCACAGCCATCGTTACATAGGCATCGAAGGGATACTGCCCATTAATACATTTACACAGCCCTATATATACACACTTCCAAGTACACAGGGCGCGATCGTCTTGCAACGCGGTAGGACCTCGTACTAAATGTAGCACAAAACATGCATGACATTTATTAGTATACCTGAATTAATTACACGTCTCTCGGAGTTTTCTTATCAAACAAGATTGCAAAAGGAATCCATAGATCAGAAAAATTTTACAACTATGCAGGAAATGTCATCTGTGCTCTTCCTATTAAGTGCCTCTTCAGTTAGGTGCTTTGCTGCAGAACGAGCATCTTTTATGTTCTTGACAGCATCTGCCGCTTCCTGGTTTGTCATCACCTGGCATTAAACCAACATACAGATATTTACTTGATATTTTTTGTCGAATAACATAAAATGATGATCCATCTTAACATCAAAGATTAGATTAATAATAAAAGTTTCAAATAGGTTTAACCTTCCACAATCCATCACTAGCTAAGATGATACAATCAGTATCATCATCAATCAGTTCCTTTGCAAAATCTGGTTCCGAGCTGAGATGTTCTTTCAAGCTCTTATCACCAAATGCCCTTGCCACTGCCAATTGCCCATCAACTCGTGGAACATCTCCTGCATTTCATAAAGCACACATATTTCATTGTTGAGCAACAAAGAAGCTAGGGGACACCCCAAAAGGCAACAATGAATCACATGGCCTATATATTTCATAGTAAATAGATGTCACCCGTGAAAGACATAAAAAAAATGGGCACAACATTACTGAAAGAAACACATGACTTCCCCAATTTGTACATGTATACATATACGACTGAATTATAAGTGATAACAAACTCCAGGCTGTTGCAGCCATTGAACAGCAGAAGTAGACCAATTAACTTAAATTCATATTTTTATCATGTTTTAGCACCAATTCCTCTAAAAGAAAGACATCACAAATGCAAGGCATTATCAAAATTCCCATATATATTGCATGAAGCAACTGCTAATACCAACGAAGCCCATTAGAAAGTGCTAACCAAAAACAACACCAACACTCTTATTTCAAATTCCATGTGATGGGATAATAATTATGTTTGCATAAAAGTCATGTGCCTTCAGAACAATTTCTCTTCTATCCTGGAGAAGTACTTACCTGGGAAATTTGATACAAAACCACCTCTGTTCTCAATTTCCTCCCTTTCTGTGCTTGGCTCATGATCAACTGTCAGTTGTTTGGCCACACCATTCTTGCAGATAACAGCTCGAGAATCACCAACATTGGCTACTACCAGTGTATGACAGTTGATCAGTATTGCTGTGACAGCAGTAGAACCTCCTTTACCCAAATCGGCTGCTTGCTCTAAAATCATAGTATCAGTCATACGATATGCTCTCCTCATAGCATTTTTTGGTTCTGTCCAGAAGTCTGGCTACTTACAGGGAAGAAATTGAAAAAGAACAGATTTAATTTCCTTGATTTTAGCCATGCAAATTACGTACTGAAAGAAAAGTAAAATATTTAGTGATATATTCAGGCTCCATCTGTTTTGTGGAAAATATTTTACTGTAGAACATGCTCTGCATTTGCTAGTGTTTGGGACCACCAGAAAATTGGATGAGGGACTGAGTTTTCCTAATCAAAGATAAAAATTCAAAATCCAAATTCATTAAGTGGACTGTAGATGCAAAAAGGAGATGAAGCAATAAGATAAACGCATACATACTAGTCCAACCACCAGCATTACAGGTTTTTCAGTTATCATTGGCCATAGCAATTTACCTTCTGTTTGTATAATTTTTTGAAGTAGATTAAATCAAGCTGAGAATATATGATTTTTGAGGTCCAAACAGTCATGACCTTACTTATTGAAGGAGAACTTTCTTTATTGAACAAAATATATAACCCACTAGGTTGAAATCTTATCATTGTCTTCTTTGTTGAAGCAAGATTTACCCAATTCTAGCGCACTTTAAATACCAGAGAATAAATGATGATTGGTTTTCAGTGTTAACCAAAATAGTAGAATGTATATTTATGACATTATTTCCCATAAAATAAATGAAAAAGAAATGGAGATTTATTCTGGCAATGAAATCTTACTGCAGACTTCAAATAATTACAAAGATCTATATTTAGAGTTAGGCCTCCTATAATTTGAATTGAAATGGAAATCCTAGGCTCCATTTTAACTGAGCACTAAGTTAGGAAACACTAACTCCCCACCCCGCAGGGTGGCAAAAAAAGATCCCTAGAGAGAGAAAGCAAACTATAGTTGAAACTCAAAGTCCAAAACTATTAGAAACTAGAAGGTGTTTTTTCTCATTTGTGCCCAAAAAAGAAAAGTAGTAGAAAATGCAAACATCATGCTTTACCTCTTTTAAGATGTTGTCAAACAAATTTGACCGCAAATAATCTGGAATAATATGGCTCAGGTGACCATCAAATATTGCAAACAAACCAAGTTCATTGTCATCGACTTGCTTAAAATCTGCAACGATGTAATCTTCCATAGCATGATGCGATTTTCCCTTCACTAAGCGATATCCATGTGTTACTTTCTTTGATATCTTACTCTTGCCCTTTCCAGAGTCTGCAGATGAACCTAATCCAACTTTTTCCTGCAATACACATATTCAAACAGGTAATTCACATGGAAAAGTTTCCCGTGGAAAATTGAACCACAATCAAATATCAAACAGCTGACAAACCAGCAAAATATAGCATTTGAAAAAATCTAATATACCAAATAGAATCTACATTCAAGAAGAAAATAAAAAGAACTGATCAGTGAAAATGGCAATAAAATTGGAGCAATAAATAGGGATAGAACATGCACACATACAGAGACGCAACTGGCAAGCAAAACAACAAATGACACGTTCTCCTAATTTATTTTATTGAGCATTTGCACATCCCATAAACATTATAATTATAATCCTAGTGTGTGTGCACATAATAATTTGTTCTTAATTATTTCATCTGTGAAATATAAAATGATTGAAAATGGCAGAGGTTAAGTGGTCATCAGAACTGAGATTAACATTTTATAAAAATAAAACGACTCTAATGTCATCAGCAAAGAAATCCTAACTCTTAACCTGTATAATATAACTAGTTACTAATTTCTTCAGAGGAAAGAAAAACAACCTATTAGCCGATTTTTCCCAGAATCAAAAGCATCATACTACAAGGATTTAAACGACCTTCTCTACTCTCTGCTCTGAAGGCTTCAAATTGACCAAATCCTTTGGTCAAAGACACAAAATTCTTGAGATTAATTCAATAGAAATTCACAAACCCTTAATTTTATAACATTAAGCTTCTCACGTCAACAGAAAAATAAATGACATGAAATCCCAATTCGGTAGATAATAATAATTGCAACATAAAATAACAAAAGGGGAAAAATTACCCAATTAAAGTCCAACAGTAGTAAATTTCTCTAAAGATGAGCTATAAATCATCAAGACTCGAGAAACCCATAAAAATTATTAAGTGTATTGTATAAATGGATGTGAACATGAAGCATACCTTCATCTTGTGTAGAATTTCCTTACTAGTCATTGCTCTTTGTATAGAGTAATAATATAATATATTTATATATAAGAGACCAAAACAGAAATAGAAATCGAAGGAAAGATCACAGTGGCCAATAACGAGGCAGGGGCAGACAAAAAAAATAAGAGAAAGAAGATAAAGATCGAAGATTGAAGAGAAGAGAAAGACAGGTGTAAAAATGGAGCAGATGAGAATCTTGCAAGTTTTGACATGACAACATAGAAAATACGCACGACGAGGAGAGAGAAGACATTTGTTTCTTGTACTCATCTCATGTGCCGCGTTCTCTGCATTAAACACGACGCGTTCTTGAAGCTATGCTTCAGTGCGCTTGTTTGTACCTAATCGTATTTTTTCTTGAAAGTTTTTATTACCGAAATAATAGTATGCACTACCATACCACGCACAGAGTAATCTTTCGCGCATCAAATTGGTATAAATTATCGTGAAAAAATTTAAATTTGAAAATTTTTATTATTTAAATAAATAAAAAGACTGATTAAACTATTAATTAATTTATAAATTCTATCCTTTTTTAAAAAAAATTAATTGAGATTATCACTATTTAATCCCGAATATAATAAAATACTCTCTTCGTCCTATAATTTTTTTATCTTAATTTAACTTTCATATATTACAAAATACAATTAATATAGTTAAACTTCAATTTTTCTTAGTTTTTTTAATGCTACTTTAATTATTAAATGATCTATTTTATTCTATTAATAATTGAATAATTCATAATAAATTATTCTTCAAACTAATCAAATTTATTTTTTTGTGTGACAATTGAGGAAATGAAAGTTATGAATTTACTAATATCCGTGGCAACAATAATGATTTTGTTAGTAGGAATGTATGTTGATAAGAGCAGAATAAAAAATTTAAAATACTATATTCTTTTAAAATAAACATGACCATAATTTGAAACAAATAAAAAAAAGTAAGAAAAAAACTATTCATTATTACATAAAAATATTAGTCAAGTATCCTGAGATAACCCATTAATTTATTTTTAAAAGAATTTTTATTTAAAATTTAATTGTAAATTTTCACCAATGAGAATTGGCCAAAAATAATATTTTATGCCGCGAACCGAATCGAAAACCGAATTTAAATAGTCTAACTCAGT
>CANUEX010050937.1:0-16154 GCA_948099535.1 Jatropha multifida
ACTACACTAAGTCTAACTACACATAATAAAAACTTTATAAATACACATATCAGGCCATAAAATAATTTTCTATATAATTAAAATTACTAAAATAATTTATGTCACCATAAATCAACTATATAAGCATAAATCACATCATTAATAAATTAAATCTCTACATATGTGAAATTACTAAACTAACCCTATGACATTATTCACCAAAATCATAATTAAATCATAATAATTTGTAATTAGGCTCTAAAATGATTTAATGCATGCTAATGACAAGTTTAGAAAATATGGATGTGACATGACAGGTGGATGGATTACGTCATGGTGGTTGTTGACGCTTCTGTGGCTATCTTATGCCAGTTGGCAGCTTTGGTTTAAGAATGCTTCCGCTTTAGGAGGTTGTCGTTCGGACGTTGTGCAGGGGGATTTTGAAAACCTGCCTCAGGGAACTTACAGTACCTTTACCACATTGGACAAGCAGATGGATTGTGTCATGGTGGTTGTTACATAGCTTCTATGGCTGTCTTATACTAATTGGCAGCTTTGGTTTGAGATTGCTACACTTCAGGAGGTTGTCCTTCGGATGGTGCTTAGGGGGACTTTGAAAACCTGCCTTGGGGGAACTTATAGTACCATTACATCATTTGATAGGTGGATGGATTACATCATGATGGTTGTTGATGACTTACGCAGCTATCTTGCACTAGTTGGTGGCTTTAGTTTGAGAATGCTCCACTTCGGGAGGTGCGACACTTCTGATGGATTAAACTGGGATGCTCCACTTTAACAGGTGCACCACTTCAGATGGCTTGAATTGGGATGCTCTACTTTGAGAGGTGTGTCACTTTAATGGCTTAAACTAGGATGCTCCACTTTGAGAGGTTCTTGCAAAATAATTCTTACAACACAGGAGAAAAGGCACTTCGGCTGGTTACGGTTAGAAATTTTTTTAATTAGGCCCGAAAAAGCATGTACATGTGACACGTTATTCTAGATAATAATGTGTGAATTTGCATGAATTTGCATGTATTAGTGTGTTAACTTTTGAGAATCTGTGTGTGCTCGTGTAAGTGTTATTGAAAATTATGCCACGATATGCAAAACGAGTCAACCAACCTATGGGCAATGGTGTGTTGCCCTGCTTAGGTGGCCAGTTATTAACAGGTTACCAGCTAAGTATGAGAGCTAGACATAATTAATGGACGTAGGCCCACTAACCATTATAAAAGATGAAAGTGACATCAGTTAGTCACTTTCGACCTTTTTTCTTCTTCTCTTTTTAAATCATCTCTCTCGTCTCTTTTCCACTCTCTCACAACCAAAAATGATGGCTACTGAGAATATCATAGACTGGCTTCCAAGTGACATAGTGATTAATCCTGTGACTCGCCTTGTGAGCCATAGGATGAAATTATGAGAGTTCATACTGGATGCAGGTACAAATATCAGTTTGCAACATTACTTGCCCAACCACCTTTGCTTGGGAACAATGGAGGTACTCAGAATACTTTTCTTTATAGTTCTAGCATAACTAGTACTAGAAACATGAAAATATGAAGTTAGAAGCTAGAAATTAGGTTAGATTTGGGCATTTTGGGCCTATAACGGGACACTGTGGTGTGCGCCACTATGTGGCATGCACCACAATAGTTGTTGTGTGCGCCACTCTGATTGCTATTTGGCTGGACTACAGGCCTGTGGCATGTTCCATAGGGCTTGTGGTGTGCACCACTTATTTTGTGGCTTGCGCCACTTCTTTATGGCTCGCACCACAATATGTGTGTAATACTTTGTTTTTGTGATTTTTATCACCTTTTCCTTGCTCACTTGTATCAAAACACAATAGGATGTGCCTTTGCACTTTATTAGCATATTCAAAATGATTTTATTTTTACAGAAGGGCTTAAGGCAAGAAAAATTTGAGGGCAACACCTTTGCAATTGGTGAGTGGTTTGACCGATTACTCGAGTGGGTGCAGGAGCACGTCAGAGAGGCGAGCTAGGTCACTTTGTGGTCACTCTTCCTAGGGTGCAAGGATGGACTCTGCCATCCAGCATACTAGCTTGATGGGGTGGCAAATGGATTCCACACATACATTCTATATGTCATTAGGTGAGATGACTATTATGCCGATTGACTTTGCCGCTATCACAGGACTACTGTTTGGAGGAATATCAGTGGTCTTTGATGATAGGATGAGGACACTTGATCATCCAGGCCTCCGACGAGTCTTTGGGCTACTATGGTCATGGACCATCTCTAATTAGAGGGTTAGATATGAGAGCATCTATTCTTATTATCAAGAGATGCCCTGGGACTAGGTGGCGGAGATGGATGTGGATGTGGTGATTTGAGCCTTTATGACATCCCGACCCGGCAAAGCGATTCTAAGAGGGTGGGTAGAGTAGGGTTCTTGGCAAGCTTCTAGGATGACAAGCTAGCTAGGGTAGTGGAATACAGGACACAGGAATGAATTAGATCATATAACGAAAAGGGGGTAACTAATCATCAGAGGTGCCTTTTGGTGGAATGGCTAGAGAGTTGGAAAAAATCCAGGGTTAAACATGCTCATTTGATAGAAATCCTAGGATGGGTGACCTCCTAGGAAGTTCCCATTTCACCTGCTGGACAAAATCGTGCGGATCTTGCCAATCTTGTATGGGGGAGCCAGCTTGATCCAAAGCGGACAATTTCTCTAGTGATTAGAGTAAGGGCGTTACAAGCCTACTTATTTTATCTGTTGTTAACCACTTTGTTCACAAACTATGGTAACGATAGATTTGGTGTCACATCCCCCACTCCAGAATTTGGATGCTACCAAGCAGTTTAACTGGGGAGCTATCACCCTTACCTTATCAATATTATGGCATAGACATGTGCGTACGAGGAGCTCACTTGAAGATTGGCTACAAGTGGGCTATAGGGGTATAAAATCTCATCTTTCGCTTATTGTCTATTTTTTGCTTTTATTCTTGCTTTTCCTCTTATTCACTGATTTTCGGGTTATTCATGATGCAGATCTGGGCTTGTGAGAACAAAGTCCTCCCCATGGTTGGCTTGTTTGACTTCGAGGACGAGGTAAATACGAGAACTCTTCCTTGAGGTTAAGCATGGTGCTATAGTAGGAGGTATTATTAGAATGTTCCAACAGCTGCTGAACTGCTTGAATTGGGACCAGGTAAGTCGCTACCTCACCTTATTTATTATATTTCTTTCTTCTTTTTCTTGTTTGTTATTTTTTTATTTTTCCTTTTTTAAATTTTATTTTATGATTTTTTTCTTCTTTTTGCATCCTATAAATAGAATCCATGGGGAGATGCAGCAGACTTTCCCAATCTCGTTTAAGCAACTGTCATTTATTAGCACACACATCTCCTCCTTTCGAGATTATTCTACAGTACGTATTACCTTGGAGAGAGGGTATACGAGTGGGAGCTTGGCCTAGACTAGAGGAGAGTCCCTCATAATGTCCTTTACTACATGTTGTTGACGAGATCCATCTAGTTGGAGTAGGACATTGCCTCCACTTGGAGGGGATCAACTGCCATTGATCACCTAGCAGCTTTTGTATTGGGCGCTTATGCGGTATTCGTGCAGACACAGCTATTGGTTCACGTTCCTCCTCTGATTGAGTTTGATCCTTTTGCCGAGGCGGAGGAGTTAGATAGAGGCCAGGGCACTGCCCTAGTACAAGTGAGTGTTAATCCCCATTCAATTTAGTTCTTGGCTTTGCCCCAATGTGTTTTCTCACTCATTCATATGTTATGCCTTATTCTTGAGGCAGCATTAGTGGCACGACAAGCGCATTAAGGGAGGTCTCGAGCCTAGAGCTTCCAATACAGCTATTGTTATTGGTACACTGGAGCATGGGCCAGTGCCTTTTTCACCATTATGTTGGATCACACAGGTCAAACTGCTCAAGGCATGCTTGATATGCATCTAGTGAGCCCATGACAAATGTTGCCACCTGGTTGCACATTTAGAACTGCTTTCCAAAGCTACTACGAGATTAGAAAGACTTTGTGAAGAATAGTTATTACTTTTAGAACTACCTCGCAAAGCTTCTATAAGATTAGAAAATGGATTATAATTCAAATTTTGAACTATACTGAATATAGAATGACAAATTAGAACTTGGTATGATCACAATACAGAAATCCATAGTTCTAATGTTCCACAAAGATAAAGCTTATTCACATTTAGAAATAGAACCTTAAACAACTTAGTATTTCTAAAAATATTAATATTTGTGTAAACAGAATATAATCAAGCAGAACTTTAGAAAGTAAAAGAAGATAAACACAGAGATTTATAGTGGTTCGGCACTAACTCGCCTACATCCGCTCCCCAAGACACATCTTGAGATCCTCCACTATGTTATCTCTTTTCAAGGGTAAGAGACAAATCAACAATTACAAGGAAATAGATTTAACTCCGAAATCTAACCTTAACCCACTAGATCCTACAAGGAGAAGGTCGCTTGATAACACATATCACTATAGCTTCTCAATTAAGCTATTACACAAATATATTTCAATTGAAGTTCTCTAATCCACAATAAATTACAACAATCTATATGGAAAGAGAGAAATGTAATTATAAGCATAGAAGAATAGAAAACAAATTTGAAAATAGAAACAGAAATAAAAACGCAGATCTGTTCTTCAGAAAGAGTTAAAATTGAATTTCTCTTCACTTGTAAAATATCTCTTGAAGAACGAAGATGAAAGGGGGGGGGGGCTGAAGAGAGAGAGCTTTGAGAGATTTTTAAAGCATGAACAATGGCTCCTTCACTCTTGTCCAACGTTAACTTTGAGAGAGAGAAAATTTCTTATAGAAAAGTGACAATTTCGCTTTAATTAATGTTGGAGATAAAGTCTTTTAATGTTTCTATCATATTTAGCTAAAAGAGGCAATGCATGAAGTGCGTTTAAGAGATTTTTCAGTTTGGTTTAACACACACCAGCTTTAAATATGGAGACTTGTTGCATTAAAACATGTGTTGCATTTAAGATCAAAAATAAAAGAGCTATAACAGAAACTAACAGTTGTGTCAGAATTAGAATAGTTTTTCAAAAACACATTTAATAGCCACCAAGGCTTTTACTCCAAAAATGTTTTGAGTGGGAAAGATGTGAAGAAAATCATTTTCGGCAATCTCCTTTTAGTTTCTTTATTCAAAATAATTTAAAAATAATTTTTGAGAGAGGTAAAAAATAGATTTGTTCTTATAATATTATACACTCTCAATTCTACATTAATTTCCTAAGACTCAATATACTACTGACCAAAAATAATTCTTCAATAAATTTCATGGTCTTCAAATAAAGGTCTTGGAAGTAGGAACATATTTTTTTCAAGAATTCTTCAATAATAATTTCTACATAAAATAACTTTAGCACAAAAATAATATATAAATTTATTTGGTTTAAATAATCATCAAAATCAAGAGATAAATAACCTTAAGCCAACAATCTCCTCCTTTTTGATGGTGACAAAACCAATAAATTTATCAACAATAATTATATGTGCTCTCCCTAAAGTTATGCATATCAATAAAATATAAGTTATAAATTCAACAAATTTATCATGAAACAAGATTAGAACTTACATAAACTCCCTTGAATCTCCTCCTTTTTGATGATGACAAAACCAATAAATTTATCAACAATAATTATATGTGCTCTCCCTAAAGTTATGCATATCAATAAAATATAAGTTATAAATTCAACAAATTTATCATGAAACAAGATTAGAACTTACATAAACTCCTTTGAATAAGTGCCAATAAAACTTAAGGGATCTAGAACAAAATACATATTAGAAATTGACTTTAGAATTAGAATGAAGTTCTAAAGTCTAACAGTCAGAGACATTCCTTAGGATAAACATATTCTGTTCACAACATTAGAACACAAAGAATCCACAGTTTAGAACATGATAGTGTAGAATTCAATATTCAAAAATATATTGTGTTCTCCCAAGAATATATTGTGTTCTCCCCCTTTTTGTCATCATAAAAGAGGGTTAAAAGCAATCATAAAAACATACATCAGAAAATAACATGTAAAACAAAAACAGAAATATAAATTTCAACATAAAAATTCTACGAAAAACATAAACCAATCACAAACAGAATTAAGTACAAAATCAGAAAATAGACAATTATTCACAGAACATAAAAAAAAATAAATACTAAGACACACAACAAACACAGTAGGTTATCAATCAGTTTTTGTCAAAAAGCATTCGGTCAGAAGTGATTTGAGAAGAAGCTATTGGTCATTAGACTTAGTTTTGGGCTTTTTGGAACTTTGAAGATTTTGGGCAGGAGAGGAAGTGTGAGGTCTTTTAACAGAGGGGTGTAGAGGAGGTTTGTGACTCTTATAGATAGTCCCCTAAGTCGTATGCTTGTACCTCTTTAGCCTTTCAGAAGATGGAGAGAAGGCTGCAGTCTTTACCCTGAGAGTAGCCAGTCTTCTTTCATTAATGTTCTTCATCTTTTCCATGGAGTCTACAAGGGATTTGGTATGCTTCATAACCGCCTTTCCATGTTTGATGCTTTCCTCAAGTTCCTTATTGTGCTCTTCGATAAGACTCTTTTCCATTTCTAACAGTATTGCCTCTCTATTTTTCTGTCCAGAGACATCTACAAGTGTCTTTCTAATTTTAGCCTTTTGTTTTGCTTCTTATTCTATTTCTAGTTTTGTCTCTTCTTCATCACTGAGATTTAGGTTCTCAGTTTTTTCATCACTTGCACCTTCAGCCTCAACCTCTTATTCATCCTTCTTATTTTTTTCTAGTTCATTTCTTTCTAAATTCTCAATATTTCCTTTTTCTTGAGAGACATTCTGCTCTTCTTCTGCTTTTTCTCTTGATTCTATTCTTGTTTCAATTTTTGTCCCCTTTTTTAATTCTTCTTTTTATTGTTCTAATCCTACTCCTTTTTCCATCTCAGCTTCTTTTTCTGTTTTCTTCTCTTTGTCTGTAGTTTCTAATTTTCCTTTTTGCTTTTCTAAACTCACTTTTTCCTTTTCTAATCTCTGCTTCTCCTTTTCTAATCTTGACTTTTCCTTTTCTAAACTTGGCTTTACTAACTTCCTTTCTACAATTTCTTTTTCTTTCTTCTATTCCTCCTCATCATCTTCATCCCTGTCATCTTTCAACTTCAGTGAATTATAATCTAGCATTGACACACTCTGACACTTTTTCCTTTTCAGATTAACTTCCAGAAACTCAAGAATGGGAGTTAGAATCATCCTATATGGAAACTTTCTTGGGTTGCGCACCATCTTATCACAGATTGCATAACATAAATTAAAGGGCTTTCTTTCAACAATATGCCACATCAAACACAGTTCCACTTGATTTATGTAGGTCAAAGACTCGCTTTTGGGAAAAATGTAGTGGACTATCAATTTGTAAAGCCATTTCATGTTCTTCTGAAGGTCAGAGAAATCAACCATGGATTTTCTTTTGGAGTACCCTTTTCTAGTAATCTTTTGAATGAACTCCTCCTTTCTGTACTCACTAATCTTGGTGACCTCTTTGATTCTCATTACCCTAGACCCAACATTTAGAATTTTGAAAATTTTGCTAAAATCGTCAACGATTAAAATCCTATCTTCCCCATCTAATTTTATAGAAAGAGAATCAAACACGATTCCCTTCAGAGACTCGTAAAACTCTTTTAAAATAAATTCATAGTAGGGCTTATTTAATTTCAAAAAATACAACCAACCTTGACATTCAAACATCTCTTTAAAGCCAAACTCAGATTTTCCAAAGAAGCTCCAGTCAATAATGTAGGAGCTCATAAGAAAATTTTGAGACAAAGTCGATTTACCTTTGCTTCGTGAAGTGATCTCTTTTTCAACTTTCTTTCCTTTCTCTTTTCTTTTCTCTATTTTTCATTTACCCTTTTTCGTTTTCAGACTTGACTGTGGTAGAGACTTCAAAAGCTCAAATTCATGTTTCTTGAACTTCTTTGTTAGTTCGGCAAGAAGCTCAAGTTCTTTTGTTGTCATTTTCTTAGAGGAAGAAGATGGATTAGAGCCAGACATGGTGTTTGTTTCCGATTCAAAAAGATTTTTAGGGTTTGAAGGAAGAAGAAGAAGGTACCGCTAGAAATCGAAAGAGAGAGAGAGGAAAATAAATTAATTTGAATTAATATTTTAGGAGAGAGGAAGAAGCTTTGAGGAGAATTTTAATTAATGAGGAGAGAGGGATAGCCTGTGTTAAAAATGTGGGAGAGAGAAAGAAGAACAATTTAATAATTTTGAAAATTAGAAAAGCAGTTATGGGGGGAGGAGAAAAGTAATTGACTTGACTTTTTGATAACCCCAATGAGTAACACACAATTAATGACATGCTGCTAATTTTACAAAACCAAAAAGAAATTTAAATTAAATTAAAAAAATAAAAAAAATCACTTAATATGTCTAACAGAATTTGAATTATGATGTTGATGGCGTCTTTAGAATTTAACATCAGAAAGCTATTTAACCTTTTAAACACATAGACATATTTCAAGAAAGATTTTACACATAGTTAAACTTTGCAAAAACACATGTTCATCAAGCTTTGTTTCTCACAACATTTCCATGTTCATCAAGCTTATTTCTAAAAACCCATTTTGTACCAATAACAAAGTATTTTTTGGTCTAGAAACAAGTTTCGAAACCTAGTTTACCTCAAACTAATTGAGTTCTTCTTGCATAGCAAGAATCCAAGTCTCATCAATATTCTTAGGTTCTATTTGAGAAACGAAAACAACATTACCAAAATATCTTCTAAGTTGAGCTCTAATCATCATCCTTTCTGAAGGGTTGTCAATGATGTTCTCTTGAGGATGATACTTCTGGAATCGCCACTCTTTTGGAAAGTCAGAATGCTCATTTTCTGTTTTTAGCATTTGATTTTCTGTGACGTTCTGATCTTCATGTCTGTCTTCTAATTTAGCCTGATTATCATCGTTATGCACATCTTCTGGCTGTTCTAATTGTTTTGATTGCTCATTCTATTCTTTTTTATTAAAGTCTACAACATCATCATTTTCTTCTAGAAGTAAAATCAGATTCATCAAAGACAACATGGATAGATTCTTCTACAACTAGAATATTTTTGTTAACCACCCTATATGCTTTGCTATTACTAGAATAACCCAGAAAAATTCCTTCATAAGATTTTGCATCGAATTCAGAAAGATGATTTTTCTTATTATCTAGAATAAAACATTTACACCCAAAAATTTGAAAATAGCCAATGTTTAGCTTTCTACATTTGTATAGCTCATATGGAGTCTTTTTCAGTTTAGATCTTACAAAGCCCTATTTAGAATATAACATCTTGTGTTTACTGCTTCTGCCCAGAAGAACTTTGGTAGTTTAGAATCGCTCAGCATAGTTCTGGCCATTTCTTGAAGAGTTCTATTCTTGCATTCTAATACCCCATTTTGATGGGGTGTTCTAGGTGCTGAAAAGTTATGGAAGATTCCTGATTCATTACAGAAATCATTGAATTTCTAATTTCAAATTCTCTTCCATGATCGCTTCTAATCACAGTGATGTTATATCCTTTCTCATTCTGTATCCTTTTACAAAGATGAATAAACAGGTCATATGACTCATCCTTATTTCTAAGGAAGATTGTCCAAGTGAATCTAGAATAATCATCAATAATGACAAGTGAATATGATTTACCACCAAAACTAGAAGGGATGATAGGTCCAAACAAATCAAGGTGTAGCAATTCTAAAGGTCTAGAAGTAGTGCCCTTAGATTTGAAAGATGTTCTAGTTTGTTTACCTAATTGACAGACATCACAGATGTGATCCTTTTCAAATTTCAACTTTGGCAAACCATGAACTAACTCTTTCTTAGACAATTTAGAAATGAGGTGCATGCTTGCATGTCCAAGTCTCCT
The DNA here is from genome assembly GCA_948099535.1 of Jatropha multifida. Classification (NCBI taxonomy): domain Eukaryota; kingdom Viridiplantae; phylum Streptophyta; class Magnoliopsida; order Malpighiales; family Euphorbiaceae; genus Jatropha; species Jatropha multifida. The sequence continues at coordinate 9,916 of CANUEX010050937.1, forward strand.
ATGACATAACCAATTAGAATTGTCAATAGAAACTAAACATATGTCTAGGTTATGCATATAAAAAAGGTCTACCAGGTATATGTTTCCAAATCTCTTACCTACAAATAAAGTTTTGTTATTATGCATATTTTGAACTTCAGAATGAGATGTCTCAAAGATCGCTCTTCTATTTTTATCACAAATCTGACTTACACTCAACAAGTTAGAACCTACCACACCAATACCAATAATTTTACCTTTAGCTTTATCTCCAAAGCTCACTGTACCTCCCTTCTTCTTTTCTAATCTAGTGACTTTCTTTATATCACCAGTTATATCCCTAGAGCAAGCACTGTCCATATACCACATTACTGTTCTCAGCTCACTCCTTAGGCACACTTGAAAATATCATGCAAATTTAGGTACCCAACATGCATTGGGTCTTGGAGGGTTAGTGGTAACAGGTGTAGATCCTTTCTCAATCTTCTTGCTGTGATTTTTCTTCTAGTTAAGACTGCCAGATTTTTCAAAGTGTTTTTGATGTTCTAATTTTACAACATTAGAAATGGCATTTTTCTTAACAGAAACGTGATTTTCTCTTGAACTACAATCACAAATAAAACTTGTCTTTTCTTTAGAAATGATTCTGAAATTGACTTTAGAATTCTAATCTCAATTTTTAAAGATTTTATTTCAGAATTCAGACTTTTACATTTTTCTTCAATGTGTTTCAGATTTTCAAAAAATTTTTCATTACACTCTTTCAAATCCTTGATATCTATAATAAGATCTCTACATGTAACTTCTTGATAAAAAGCATCTTTTAAGTGACTACATTCTGTACAACTACCTCATAAAGCTTCTGTAAGATTAGAAAATGGATTATAATTCAAATTGTGAACTATACTGAATATAGAATGGCAGATTAGAACTTGGTATGATCACAATATTGAAATCTAGAGTTCTAATGTTCCACAAAGATAAAGCTTATTAACATTTAGAAACAGAACCTTAAACAATTTTGCATTTCTGAAAATATTAATATTTGTGTAAACAGAATATAATCAAGCAGAACTTCAAAAAATAAAAGAAGATAAACACAGAGATTTATAGTGGTTTGACACTAGCTCACCTACATCCACTCCCCAAGACGCATCTTGAGATCCTCCACTATGTTATCTCTTTTCAAGGGTAAGAGACAAACCAACAATTACAAGGAAATAGATTTAGTACCTAAAATCTAACCTTCACCCACTAGATTACACAAGTTCTAGCTAACCTCTATCCTTTTCTATTTTGTAGAGAACAAAAAACTCATATCAAGACATTAGAATCTCACACAAGGAGAAGGTCGCTTAATAACCTATATCACCATAGCTTCTCAACTAAGCTATTACACAAATATATTTCGTTTGAAGTTCTCTAATCCATAATAGATTACAACAATCTACATGGAAAGAGAGAAATGCAGTTATAAGCACGGAAGAATAGAAAACTATTTGGAAACAGAAATGGAAATGCAGATCTGTTCTTCAGAAAGAGTTAAAATCGAATTTCTCTTCACTTGTAAAATATCTCTTGGAGAACAAAGATGAAAAGAAATGAAGTGGGGTTGAAGAGAGAGAGCTTTGAGAGATTTTGAAAGCATGATCATTGGCTTCTTCACTTTTGCCCAACATTAACTTTGAGAGAGAGAAAAGTTCTTATAGAAAAATGACAGTTTTGCTTTACTTAATGTTGGAGATAAAGTCATTTAATGTTTCTATCATATTTAGCTAAAAGAGGCAGTGCATGAAGTGCATTTAGGAGATTTTTCAGTTTGGTTTAACACACACACACCAGCTTTATATATGGAGAGTTATTGCATTAAAATATGTGTTGCATTTAGGATCAGAAGCAAAACAACTATAACAGAAACTGACAGCTGTATCAGAACCAGAACAGCTTTTCAGAAACACATTTAATAGCCACCAAGGCTTTTACTCCAAAAATGTTTTAAGTGGGAAAAATGTGGAGAAAATCATTTTGGGCAATCTCCTTTTAATTTCTTTATTCAAAATAATTTAAAAATAATTTTTGAGAGAGATAAAAAATAGATTTGTGCTTATAATATTATTTACTCTCAATCCTACATTAATTTCCTAAGACCCAATATAATACTAACCAAAAATAATTCTTCAATATACTTCTTGGACTTCAAATAAAGGTCTTGGAAGTAGGAACATATTTTTTTCAACAATTCTTCAGTAATAATTTCTGCATAAAATAACTTTAGCACAAAAATAATTTATAAATTTATTTGGTTTAAATACTCATCAAAATCAAGAGATAAAATTAACCTTGGGCTAACATGCCTTATTCTTGCGACAACACTAGTGGCAAAACAAGCGCATGAGAGATGTTCCAAGCCTAGAGCTCCAGACACTTGTATTATTATTGGTACCCCAGGGCATGGACCAGTGCCTCTTTCACCTTTATTCTGGATCACACAGGTCAAATTGCTCAGGGCATGCTTGACACACATCTAATGAGGCCATGACAAATGTTGCCCCCAGGTTGCACCCATGTGAGTAGCTGTTGCTCTTTATTCAGGTGTCTATCTTTTAATATTTTGCTTTCTTATCATTTGCCCTTGCCCCTGTCTTGTTCTACAAGTGTCAATTGAGAACTACAATGAGTTGTGCTAGCTATTCGAGGCAGCACGCTTGAAGTTAGCAATAGCAAGGCTCTCGGATGAGCATATGCTATAAGTGTAAATAACAACACAAAAAAAAATATGTGATGCACATGCCATGTATGAATGAAATGCATTTACTAATGCCTATGAATTTATGTAGAGAGCTAGTATGGGGGCCTCCTACTGATCAACGTCGAGGGATGCAATGCGGCGGGCGTGGTGGTCAAGGAACTGGATGCAGGCAAATAGTCATTGAAGAGGTCAAGGAGACCAATAGTGATGACTGAAAGGAGACGGCATACAACATCTCTTGAATCGGCTGCCCCAGTCTTCTTTTTTTATCTTCTTTTCTAGTCTGGGCCCAGTTTGGGGAATTTTGTAAAAAATGATTATTTTCATATATGTGAAGGCTAAAACCAATTTCTTTACAAATTCTTAAAATGATACTGGTCTACTGGTGCTTTATAACTATTCTTTACACTACTTGCTGAATCCAAGAATTGAAAAGCAATTGAAGAAGCCTCTCTCCAACTGACTTCTAGCCAATGGTGTGCGCCACAAGGCTGTGGCTTGCACCATACGTAGTAGCGTGTGCCACTATTGTTGTAATGGCATGCACTATTATTGCTGTAGTGGCAGCTAGCTGTCTGTCCTTTCATTCTTTTGCTATAAAAGCCCATAATACTTTTTACACATTACAAAGCTTTCTTTTCCCATTTCAGACGAAGCTTTCATGAAAAAAACTCCCCATACTTCTCATTTCTTCCCCATTTTCCATGGATCAGCCCTTGGCACCCGCTTTCAAAGTAGTTTTAGCAGTGAGGATTGGGATGTACTATTTCCATTTAGATCAATGAGCTAAGTTACTACCTGAACATTTGAGTTCAACCTAGATTACTGCAATGGTTGATTAACCATTTTCATTCATCAGACAACTTGTTTCATCATAATGACTTTGAGATCTTTTCTTTATTTGAAGAACTAAACATCATCTCTAAGAGAATACCCATGGTTGAAGAAGTTCTTATGGTTCCTAGATTGGCGTAGACCCCGCTTCACTGATTCTGCCTATCTTTAGTTTCTCGGCTTATGATATACCATCTTATGATTTTGAAATTAATGTCTGCCCTTGCGATCACTTGTCGACCATGCTTTGCATATGGACCACACTAATTGATACTAGCCTTCACTTGTTTAGTTCTACCTTCTTAGTCAGTACTTGCTACTCAGTGGCATTGATGGGTATGGAAGCATTAGGATAGTGCCCATATTCAAGTAGGTGGTTAGGTGCTACACGCCATTTCCACTTATTCTAGTAAGGACTTTTACTTAGCTGGGAGAGCATGCTCAGGACTCTAGCTTGATTCTCGGTTTGATGGGGAGTCCACTTCTATTTAAGGTAAATCCATTTTGATTTCCTTTTCTCTTTTATGCTCTAACTTTTGCTTAAGCAGCCCTTGTGGATTTTTGACTTAATGAGCTTTTTCTTTTTTTTTTCTCTTTTTTAATGCTCTAATTTTTTCTTAAGTCGCCCTAGCAAGTTGTTGACTTAATGAGCTTTTCTTCTTTTTTTTTTTTTTCTCTTTTTTTTTCTAAATGCATTTGAAGTTGTGGTTTGTTGAGAAGCTACAGGTGATAGCTCCACCACTAGACCTTTAGATGTTTGATTATAGACCACAAGTCTTTGTCCAACATCAATGCTATTTGACTAGCAAGACAGTGGAAGACTGGACTGCTATTTTTTAGGATCTCACCTTTGAGGGGGTCAAATGGACTTGTCCCTAGTGGTATATAAAGCGAGTCACAGTTTCTTCTTACATGCTCTATGTGCCCCTGTGTGGCTTGACCATGGCATGGCATATTATCCCAGCCGAATGGCCAGGTTAGTACGATTGGCATCAGGTTGTCCCCGATTACATGCAGCTTGAGGGTGGCCTTATCACACAGTGATTCTTATCTCGCTTTATTTCTACTTGGCCTAGTCACATGACTATACCCATTTCTTATGTGGCCAATACTTCTTTAGACTTATATTGCTCTTGGCTGCATGCTTATTTTAGAGTCGATGCACATTTGGAGTCAGCTGATTTGTTGACAGCTATGCTTCTATCATGCTTTCTAATGAAATGTACTAGACAATTATTGAGAGCGAATTTATGGAATTTATGTACTTATTATGAATGAAAAGCTTGTCTTCTTGAAATGCTTGATATAGTTCATGCTATTCCATTTCATCAAAGTAAATTCACAACACTTGCATATTAACATAAATATAGCAAAACAAGCTTTAAAGTTAATAAGAACACAAAAGGTGAATTTATTAATTGGTTTTCGCTATAAATGATTCCAGCTACGCATATGTAATACCCCGAAATTTTTATTTCAAAATAATTCCTATTTAAATTTAATCGTTCAATGATGAGCCAATAATATTAGGCCACGTAATATTATTGGGACCGAAAATCATTTTGGTTCGCCAAAAAATTAATCGAGTAACCATTAATTGAATAAAAATCAGACCAATAATTTTTTTATTGGACTGAATTAATTAAAATTAGACCCGAATCGGATATTTTTGAAAAATACTGTGCGTTACTATTTTTTTCTCCCAGACAAGTTATCAATGGATGGTTTGTTTTTATTAATAATTTTAACTTTATTTTATTTCTTTTTCTTTTTCTTTTTCTTTCTTTCCTTTTCTTTCTTTTCTTTCTTTTCTCTCTTTTCTTCTTATTTTCCTCTTCTTCTTTTTCTTCTCTTCATCGACACAACACAGCCTCTTCCTCTCACAGTCTCCATCTCTCTCTGGCAAGCTCTCTCTCTCTCTTGCTGCAACTCCGGCCACCACGAGCTTCACCGTGCCACCATCACAGAAGTCTCCTTCTCTCTCTATCACTCTTCTTTCCCCATCTCTCTCTCTTCTTCACTGCGACTCCAACCATTGCAGCAAGAGCTGCACCTCGCCGCACCGCTCCAGCTCTCTCTCTCTCTTCCCTTCCTCTGTCGCAACCCGTCTCTGGCCATCGCAATAACACCTCCTCTCTTTCACGCAAGTCAACAGCGGTCCTCTCGCTACTGCAATCTGCAGCTCCTCCGCATGCGGCTTGGACGGCAACCGCAACTCGCTGTCATTGTAGCAACGCCACAGCTCCGATTCCTCCTCTCTCCTTCATTTCTGTCGTGCCCTTATTCCAGCAGTAGCAGCAGTAGCGGCTCAGCCATTGCAGCGCCGCCTGCTCCTCCGCAGCAGGCCCAACTTACAGCTCTGACCACCGTCTCCTTTCTCCTTAGACGCGATCCCAACCGTTCGACAAATTCCAGACGCGATCAAAACCTTCCATTTATTACTTTTGGACTTTGATTATGATGAAGGGTACTGAACTTAATTTTCAAGAATTCTTGTTTAAATTTTAGTATTATGGTGGTAAATTGATTTAATTAAGGAATTTTTATTAGTTAAAAAAAATTAAATATGAGATTTAAATTAATCATGGGATTTGATAAAATAAATTGGCTGAGAAATTGGTTAATTAAAGATTAATATTGGGTTGGACTAAATAAATAACTTAATTGCAGAATTTTT
>CANUEX010050939.1:0-24143 GCA_948099535.1 Jatropha multifida
GCCTCAATCTCCGGCGAAATCGACCACTCCAGCAGCTCTCCTTGGTACAGGTCGGTTAGAAATCGACTCTTAATCCTTTTGATTTTCTTGTTTTCGCGAATTGAGGTTTTGGTAGAGATTTAGGGATTTAGTTTCGGTTTGAGAAATTTGGGATTTTAGCTAATAATGGTTGTTTTGCGAAAATTGATAAAGGAATCGAACTCTCCACGTAATTTGGAGCATTTTGATGTGTGAATTGTTGAATTCTAGGCATTTGACTCTCCGGCCACCGCCTGTGAGTTCCTACAGAGGCTTATCGGCGAAGGCATGAAATTACAATTTCTGTGAGTTCATACGCTTTTTGATTTTTTTTATTGGGTGCTTCTTACTCGTATGATATATTTCAAACATATAGCATTTTTACTTGATCTTCTATGAGACATGAATAATGGCAGCTTGTCAATTTTTTGTTTCTCAAGTAAAGAACTCACTCAAATAAAATCAAGGGTGTGCAATCCGAAAACAAAAAGAAGAAAGTTAATGACACAAACATCAGGCACATTAGCTAAAATTTTCACTATTCCAAAATGAAGGTGGAGCCTAGTAGTTAGTTTGAATATGGAAACTGTGATTTTAGTAACAGCTTCCTCTTCTGGCAGTTTTCTTCTAATAAAATTCTGATAATCCAAGCATATAAAATATGACTACTGTGCTTTTACTTGGTTTGTTTGGGACATTATGCCATAGCTGTGATATTCTATGACATAGAATGCATATGTAATTCCAATAATGGTTTGTTTAACTGTTTTAAACTTCAAAGGAAATTCCTATGGATCGGGACTCTTATACCTTTCATAGGAGGGGCTTTTATCCTGGGTTTAGACTTTTTAAATATTCTACATATTGCATGCTATAGAACTGGTTCCTTGTCTTCATAGTGCATATATCACAGGTTCTTTACATTATTATGAACTCTTTATTTAATTTGAAAATATTCTATTGCAATAATCCTTACTTTGATCTGCAATTATTGTTCCTGAGAGATTGGGCATATGCTTTTGCTAGGCTCCACTTGGGGGGAAACCTTACTTGGTTGAGGAATAGAAAAGGCAAGATATAAGCCTCAATAACAATATACAATTGAATTTTCTGTAGTATGACAGATTGATTGAATTTGATACATGTATATGACCTTCTAGGTCAAACTGACTTGGCTTTTCTAATTGTCTTATCATAATTGTAATTGTTAATCATATGACATGGTTGTTCTGAAAGGCATTCCGTTTCTTATGAGAGATCATTATTCATGGTTACCTCTAATACATATAACATATATATGTTGAATCAACATTCATGTATCTAACCTGATGCAGGAGCATCCAAGACTAATTAGGAGGTTTTCTTTTAGTTTCCTTCTTTATGGCTTAACAGCTGATAAAGTTTATGGTTGTATAAATGGCATGTATTTTTTTTTTTGTGGTCAAACAACTGATGATTTCCAATACTGATGCACATGTCAAAACCTTTTCAGCAACAACAGAGACAGATGCAAAATCAACTCCAAAAGCAACTTGAGGACCTACTTCGTGCTCATATTCCAGCAGTGGCAGGTAGCTTACTTTCTCAATCCACTCATACTTCACAGCTTTCCATTCTACAGTCTTCTTCAGGTACTCATCAAGATGATGATGGTACTAATATTGGTTGACCATAGTTCTTTCTTTTAGTTATAAATGTATTAATTAGAAGACTTGTCAAATATAAATACTTTATTTTGTTAATTAGACATAATTTTCGAAGTTATTACATGTTTAATATGTTTAACTTAAATAACTTTATTAACATATTGATTATCATATAAATATTTTGTTTTATTGATACTGATGTCAATGAAAATGAGAAATATGAACATTAGCATCAGTTTAGCAATGGATTTGCATTGCATATCCTTACAATTTGGCAACAGATACAGCAACGGATTGGCCACGGTTTCAAGAAGCAAGTAAAAAAATATTAGCAACCGATTTAGCAACAGAATTAAATGACAACGGATTAGCAATAATATTTTTTAGAATTCAATAACAATTAGCAATGGATTTGATAACGGATTAGAATTGAAATGGTTATAGCCACGGATTAACAACAATATTTTTTGAGAATTCAATTACAGTTAGCAACGGACGAAAATAGAAATGTTTATTGTCACGGATTAGCAATGATATTTCATGATAAATTGATGCACTATAGCAACGGAATTAGCAACGAAAAAAATAGTAATGGATTTAGCAATGTTGCGATAATAGAATTTGCAACGGTATTATTAATGGATTAGCAATGAATTACAATGAATTTGGTATCCAAATTTAGCAACGGATGTTTCTCCTCTTAGCAACCGATATATCTAGCATCGGATTTAAAATCTGATGCTAAATTATTAGCATTGCGATATTTAGCATGAAAATTTATCTGTGGCTAATCCGTTGCTATTTTTAATTTAGCAACGGATTATTCAATTTTAGAAACGGCAAAATCCGTTGCTAATATGCATTTTTTTTGTAGTGACAAGTGTTCTGTTTTATTTCTAAATCATTATCGCATTTTTTTATTTCAATTTTTTTCTATAACAAAAAATTATTTCTTATATTAGCAACAGAATTAAATAACAACGAATTTCGCAACGGATTAGCAATAATATTTTTTAGAATTCAATAACAATTAGCAATGGATTTGACGACGGATTAAAATTGCAACGATTATAGCCACGGATTAGCAATAATATTTTTTGAGAATTTAATTACAGTTAGCAACGGACGAAAATAGCAATGTTTATTGTCACGGATTAACAACGATATTTCATGATAAATTGATGCACTATAGCAACGGAATTAGCATCGGAAAAAATAGTAATGGATTTAGCAACGTTGCGACAATAGAATCTGCAACGATATTATCAACGGATTAGCAACGAATTACAATGAATTTGGTATCAAATTTTAGCAACGGATGTTTCTTCTCTTAGCAACCGATATATCCGGATTTATAATCTGATGCTAAATATTAGCATCGTGATATTTAGCATGAGAATTTATCTGTGGCTAATCCGTTGCTATTTTAATTTAGCAACGTATTCTTCAATTTTAGAAACGGAAAAATCCGTTGCTAATTGGCATTTTTTTGTAGTGACAAGTGTTCTGTTTTTTTTTCTAGATCAATATTGCATTTTTTTATTTCAATTTTTTTCTATAACAAAAAATTATTTCTTATAAAACTAAAATGAAAAGATGAGAAATTTTTTTCTTAATGTTATTTAATTTTGACAACATGCTTTTATCCTTGTTTTTAGACAATAAAAATTAAGTAATTAAATAATTAAAACGACATATATTCTTTTGAGATTTGATAAAGAAAAATTAAATAAATAACGAGAGTACTAAATTCAAGAGTGTTATTGGAAATAGAATTATAAGTCTTAAGAATAAGGAAAAATAAAATAAATTGATAAGAGTGTCGAAAAAATAAAATTTAAAAGGCTAAAAGTTAAGAGATTTAAAGTTTGATGAAACGCTTCCTAGTCTTTAACAATTGTTATAAATATTAAATTACCGAATAATCTAATTAATAGATATATAATGTTTTGACTCACTTATAAACCACAGGGGAAAAAAGAAAGTAATAATACCTTTAGTAGAAAATTTGATCTCCATAGCAATGAAATTTAATCCCTCTAAATTCAAATGATCCCTTAGCCATGGGGTTTTATTTCCCTATTCCACATGGGTTGTGCTTTAATGGACACATAATTGCAATAATATTATTTATAATTATTAGCATAATTAGATAATTATACTGCAGCATTATAGAATATTCCTTATAACATAACAGTTATATTCCATATTAGCTTTTAATGATTTGCTATTATTTATAATATTCGGTAACATAACGTTTAAATTAACTTTTAGATGTTAAAGTAACGTTTTATAAAAAGTTAATTAATGTAATGTCTAGTTAAAACGTCGCTCAAACAGTTAACATCGAAATGCTACTAAAAGAATTAATGTTGTCTTACAGACCCAATATCTCTAGTTATAAAAAAAAAATAAAATCTCCTAAGTCTTTTTGTTTGAACTGGAAGATAATAACCATAGGTTTATTATCTAACAACCTAAACGCTGACTCTGAAATAATTGAATTTTGGAATATATGATATTCTTGTAGAAAATATTCTGAAATTAGATGTTCAATTATAGGAAATTCGTCACATATGGCAGAAAGGGGAGGAATATATTCTTTTGCAGTGTAAAAGGTAAATTAAAATGTCAATTGTTGATCATGTCTAGAATTTGTTTTTTGGGAATATTTCTAGAAGTTTTTTGAACTGATCAGTCTCTTTCCTCTACTTTGTGCATGAAAGATTATTTTTTTTATTTAATTTTCATTTTTTGGGTATAATGAGAATGAGACTATGAAATATTAGATGATGAAAATAATTTGTGTACAAGAGGGGTACTTGAATATAGCAACTAGTCAAATTGCAAAAAAGTAAAGAACCTTATGTGTTATATATATTCCCAACTTTTCTAGATTCTGGAATTTATTTGATAAACAATTTCAATAATTACACTCATAATTTAATATTCAAATATTTATCTTATAATATAAAAGATGAAAAAAAAAATTCAAGATGCCTTTGATATATATAAAAATTTTCCAAATGCGAATTCAAATGTGGATTTACGTTTTTCACTTTAAACACCATATTCTATATTAATGTCTTCATATAGATGTATTTTTACTTAAAATTGGATTAATGATAGAATTATCAAAATATAAAAATTTGTGATAATTAAATTATAAAAACTAGTAAAGTCTTTTGGCATTTTTTTCATCATTAATTTGTGATAATTAGTGTTGATGACTTTTTTTGGTAAATATGATCTTATTTTTTATTGATAAACAGTATGGACTTTATACATAGCACCCATAATCATCAAGTTGCAAGAAACAATACAAGAAAAGGAAAGGTTACTTAGAATTTATTTGCTTTTAGACATAACCAAGTATAAATTGCTTAAGCAGAAAGTAATCTTCTGATTTTTGTTTTCTTCAGATTTCTTTCAGCTAAATAGCTAACAATTCTTAATAAATACAAGGACTTAATTATTTTTAATTACAAAAATGTTTTTACGTATCAAGTAAAACTCTCCTAATAATAAAACTCCGAGTTTCAAACTTCTGATCTTACACGTACGATAAAACTTCAGGTTTCAAACTTCTGATTTTACATGTAGAATTTGTCTTGAGATGCACTCAATTTTAATCGTCTAACTGCTTATCGATCTTGGATAAAGTATTTATATTCTCTAGATTTTGATTGCTAAAATCACATTAATAGACAATTCTTTATTAAGCATTCTTATTATTATTCTTTAGAACAGGATCTAAGTATATACTAAAAAGATAAACTAGTGGCTAGTGCACATACTAATACTAGCTGCAACTTTCGAAGTAATACAATAGTTCTATTAAGCGCCTGAGAACAGTATCTATAAGAAAAATGCTCTGAATCCATGAAAATGTATAATTGTTCACGCTGCGACAACGTTACATAAACATAAAGAACTAATGAACAGGATAGGATTTCCATGGATGACATTGAAGCTTTGAGCAAGATGACTCCCAAGAGCTTTTGCATTCACCTTTATCGCCATCGCAACACTTGCATTCAAGCCCCAGGGTTGCAAAGAACTTCTTTGAATTCCCTGCAATCACATATAAATTACAAATTTTGAAGGGGAAAAAAAAAGAAGAAAGAATTGATATAAAGTTTTTTTTTTTTTTAATTATTTACCATGTTTGAGTGATACTGCTCTAGCTTCTGCACCTCCTGGGTATTGAAGAGACATAGCTACAGTAGTTAATAGAAAAACAAGAACTACAAGGCCCTTAGGCACAGCCATAACTGAACTCTCTTTTTTTCTTTCTCTCTATATGTAGTACAGTTGGTTAAGCAAGAAGAAGAAGAAACCATGCAAGAAGCTATTACAAGATTGCAAGATATATATAGAGGGGAGGACAAGGCAATAAGGGTAAAGAAGAAAATGATAGGAAACAAACGCGTTAACAACTTCTCTAAGTCATTTGTTTCCGTTTTAATGAAGGTTTTTGGTGGGTCCATTTTTTGTTGGGATTGGGAATCATTAGATATATCTATTATTTCTTTTTTTTTTTTTTTTATAAAGTAACTTGAACAAGTGATTTGGGAAATATTTTTTAATTAACTAAAAATTGGAGTTCTTACTTTTAGTTAGCATAAATATATATGGAAGTTTGCTAATTAGGTGGTGGTTTAATTGGTCTTCTCGTTTGTGAGAGGTCTCAAATTTAAATTATCTCTTAACCACAGTTGTTTTCACCGATTTATTGAGCCAAAAAGAGGATTATCCTTTATTGTATTACTCGTAGTGTTATTTATAGTATTCACGATATGACTATTATTAATTATATGTCGAAATTTAACTATATCTCGAATTTTATGGCGAACCATGTACCTAGAGATTCTTTACATATTTAGTATTTTCCATTGAGAATATATAAATTTGGAAATTAATTAAGGTATTATTATTATTATTGGTTTAATCTTCATGGTTAGAAAAGAGTGATATTTGTATGAATCCATTCAAATTTCTATCATGAAAAATAATTCTTTGATATTTTGGAAAACTTTAAAATCAAACCAACATATAATTATTATATCTTTTATTAATTAGATAATTAGAAAACATTCATAATTATAAATTATCAAACTTCAATAAGGGTTTCGACTGAAAGTATATATATTTCTAACATGATTGACAATCAATAAAATTTAATTTGTAATAAAGATAACCAGAAAGAATTACTTTTATTTATGAATTATGAAACCGTGCATGAGGGGTTTGATGTAAAAACAACAATGTGAAGACGATATATATATAAATTTCTGAATTGTAATGTAATTTTAAATAATTAAAGATAATTATTTTTATTTATAAATTATGAAGACGTGAATAAAGGGTTTTGAAGTGAAGAAAATAAGGTAAACACAAGAAAGGTGGTTGATAATAATAATAAATACAAATTGACTAGACTATTTTGAGTTAGAAAGTAACACATCACAAATGAAAATTAGTAGGCATGCATCCTTCTTTTACGGGGGAATCCAAATGTGAATTTGTAAATCTTAAAATAACAAAAGCTTAATGTGTATACTAAGAAATCCAAGTCCTATTATGACTAATTGAGCATAGCTTTGAGAAAAATATTTCAACATTTTCTTTCACTTTTCCTGTTGTGTGCTTTCTGGTCCCTTCTTCTTCAATTAATTAACTTTAATATATATATATATATATATATTAAGATAATATATACTTATAATTAGATGTGAATTAGACCCTTCATAATTACTTAAGAAATCTGCAAATCAAATTGTTCCGTACTATAGCTAGGGCAGCTTCTTCCTTTTGAAAAAAAGAAACCTATAATTGAAATTATACGACTCTTTCTTTAACTTTATGGATATTATACCCGAGATAGGATGACGGTAATCCCTTCTTCCTTAATCAAAAGTTTTGAATTCGAGTTTTGGATATGAAGACCTTTTAAACACTCATGAGGGGGCATTTTGAATCTGTCCAGCTCGAATCCAGATTGATCGGGACAAACCAATAAACTTAAGATACTGGATGATTGAAATAAAAAACTTTATGGATTTTATTAAATGTAAATGAGTTGATTTGAGATGCATGAATTGGTCGACATTGTCCATTACTTTCAAAAAGTATAATCTAATCTTTAATTTATCTTGCAGTAATATCAACTAATAAAATGCAAGTCTAATTGCTCTTCAAATTAATTCTTTGATATATAAAATTGTAAAAACTAAAAGAGAAAAATAAAAAAGGGATTACTGTATGAAACTACTAATATTAAAAATCAATGGCAAAATTGTAAAAATTCTAAAATTTAAATAATCTTTTATTATTAGTATATATACACAAAATGTGAGTTTAATTACCAATTTAGACAAGTTTTTTTTATTTAAATATAATTTGAATTTCACTATTGCTTCCCATTTCTTTCTATTTCCCAAAACAAGATCCGATGAAATAGGTTGCCTTTCACTACACCTACATGTTGACCCATTGAATCCATTTTTTATGCTTGGGACATTTCCACTATAGATTACAGGGTTATCCCGTGCGAGAGGTACAGGTTCGATCATACGCATCTCCATTTTATTTTTTTCCCTGGATCAAGAATCCCAAATCATAGAACCAGATTAAACTACATGTGGGGCTAACTTAAATTTGATTCGAAATCTGAAGTTAAGATTTTCTGTAATTCAATATCTTTGCATGAATTTGATTTGAACAACAAACAAAGAAATTTACTGCATTTGATTCGAAAAGATGCTCAATTTATTTATTCCATAAATTTTCAAGAAAAGGGAATAAATCCCAAACCCCAATCAAGGATAGGTAGCATGAGCCACTATAGGACTTCTCACTTGATAAACTCCATCATCCCAAATCAAAGCACCAGACATCACATTTTTAATCAATGTAGCTTCAACTGTCACAACAAAGCACTCCTTTTGCCCAAGAGAATTGAAAGAAAGAACATTTGGTTCAACTTTAATTTTAAGTCCTGCTGTTTCTTTTATAATTGCCTTGTAAGTGGAAACTGGTGACCCAACATTTGTTACAGTTCTATGAAATTTGCGAGTTATGATTTTGCCAATTTTTGTAGATAGAGCAAAAGAAGGGTAATTTAGATCCCAAACAGTCCCATTTGTTGCCTCAGAGCATGAGTTATCATCTCCAGTAATTAGTTGAAGTAGTTTAGTACTATAACCTTGCCCACATAGAAATTTAACATAATCAACCTCTCCAGCATCATATATTAATCCTGGGTCAGCTGCCATTACAGGATTTATATGTCCTGACCCGTAAGCAAACTCTGCGTCTGCATTATTGTCAGCACTCATGGGAAAAGCTGCAAAGAAGATTAAATGCAAAGGGTCTAAGTAAATCAATCTAATTGAGTTTAACTGCCAAAAAGTTTGAAATCCAATCAATAAGCAAACTCAAGCAATAGATGCATCCTTTTGTAAATGGTAGAGTTAATTCTATTTAGTGAATGCTATTTGTGAACTATACACTTACCTGTTGTCATTAGAGCAGATTTAATTGCATCAGCAGACCATGTTGGGTGAAATGATTTAACATAAGCAGCTACAGCAGAAGCGTGCGGGCAAGACATGGATGTACCGGAGATTATGTTGTATGGAACAATTCTATTATCTCCCTTGTATTTTGTCATGCTAGAAGCTTCAGTCCATGCTGCTAAAATGTCCACTCCAGGGGCAGTCAGGTCAGGCTGCATATATGATAGTTAATTAAGATTCAAAAACAATGGAAATAGCCTGCAAATCATAAATATTTTCTTTTCTCAGATTACCTTGATAATGTCTCTTGTTAAAGGATTAGGTCCTCTAGAAGAGAAGGTAGCTACATATGGGGCTAATCGATCCTTGTATTCAATACTCTTCAGTATAGTTGCGGTTGGATCACTAGTGGAACGTGAAAAAAAAAACACACACACACACACACACGCACAGAGCCCAATTATATATAATTGAAGAACTTTATATACATATGCTATATGAAGAGAATTGCAAATTACCTTGTTGATTTCAGGTACTCCAAAATATGAGCTCCATCGCTCATGCTTAATATAGAAGCTGGTAAAGCAAAACTGAATGACATATCTTTGAAAAACCCATTTTGCATTATAGTGCCAACTGCTCCTGCGGCTATGGCCCCCATTCCATCCGTTTCAGCATCACATAGAACAATTTTTCCTTCCACCAGCGTCTTGTTCAAGGTACCAGGGCTGCACAACCTGCATTTTCAGTTCAGACATTGCACATTTCAATCATCCAATAGTGATATATATATCACTATAATGCTTTAATTAGTCTCAACGCTTTTTATAATTCTTTTTTACCTCGAAGACAGTCCGTCATATCCTCCGGTTGTGTTCAGTGCATCTCCACCATAGATGATAGGATACGAGGTATTTCCAAGATTGAAAGTATTTATAGAGAGTCCCTATATTGAGAAAGAGTTGCAGTTACATTTATGGTTATGGTTAAGACACACTTTAGTTTTAGACTTGTATTGTATCAGATAGTGTCTTGTGTTATACTGGTTGGTTATTGATATCTCACCTCATAAATTGCTCCATTACCAATCTTCACTTGACTAACAAACTTTCTATCTATGGTGCTTGCAGCAACAGAAAGTGCCCAAGGTGCGAAATTTATAACTGATTCTGCAAAAGGACCTGAATTACCAGCAGAATTGCATGTGAGAATACCATTTTTCATCGAATGGAAAGCTCCAATAGCTATTACATCCTGGAAATAGTCCAAAGGCCACCCTCCAACAGAAAGAGAGATTATATCAACTCCATCAGCTATAGCATCATCAAATGCTGCAAGAATGTCAGCATCCGAACAACCATCAGACCAACATATCTTATACACAGCAATTCTTGCAGAAGGAAGCCCTCCTCGAGCTGTTCCTGAACCAATGCCTAACAAGCTGGCTTTGTCAACAATGCTTCCTGCTGCTGTTGATGCAGTGTGAGTTCCATGACCTCCTGAATCTCTTGGCGAAGCAATTTCTCCCGCTGAAATTTCTCTTTCGCTGAGATAATACCGAGCCCCAATTACTTTGCTGTAAGGATATGCAATCAAAAAGTGCGAAAGGTTAGTACAATAAAAATGTTAACTAGTCTTGAGTGTATTTCCTACTTGAATCTTTACAAGAAGGGCTTAATGTTTACTTGTTACAAGTGAAATTGGAATTTCCTTGACAAATTCCCTTCCATTTAGCTGGAGGTGGACCAAATCCTTCATCACTAAAACTTGCAGACTCAGGCCAAATACCTGAGTCGAGCATTCCAATAATGACATCACTTTCCTTAGTTGATCTTGTAACATTCAGAGAAAAACCCATGAAGTCCCATGACCTTGTTGTGTGGAGTTTCTTCTTTTGACTAGTAAATACAGACACTACACCTTCCATCCCTGGAACCAATGTCAGTTGAAGCTAAATTAACAGAAACTTTAAAAGAAACCCTACTTCCAATATTTGTTGTCTCTGTTTCAACATATAGTCACCTTCCAGTTTCTGCTTTTCTCCTTCAGTCAGCTTAGCAACAAAGCCATTGAAGGTTCTATGGTAGCTGTGGACCAAATAATCTGATGCCCGGCTGATAAGTGCAATTCAATAAACTAAAACAGTTAATCTCTTTTTAAATTTTGAAAATCTAAAGTCTTCTTAAAATGTTAACCTGCCAACAACTTCTTGTAGCTTGTTGATATGAAAATTTGTTGCAGAAAATTGACCCTTTGGACGGTCACCCATGTACACAATATATGTCTGCATACACAAATCAAAATGTCACAGTTAAGTCAATTTTACTAATTTCTATATAGAATTACATTTATATCTAATGAGCCATAATAAAATATAACATAATCAAAGACATTTCTGTAATGTACTGATTACAATATTTTATAATTCATTACGGATTATCAAACATAGTGTTAAAGAAATAACAGAAAGAAATATGCATGTGGGAGATAAAAATGAATGCCTTTCTATCTCCATCAGCTTTGCCATGGCAATTAATGACAAGAAGACATGTAAGGCTTATGAAAAGAAGACATTGAAGGAAGGAAATTTGGGCTGCCATTTGAGCACTAATTTTCCTACAGAAATGTGAGAAGAAGAGCATTGCCTTTATACTTGTCATTTGACTTTTCCTTTATGGTTTGTGTTATGGAACCATTGGTAAATCCGTCAACAGAGCAAGTCCTTCCAAAGCCGGCCATTTTCTAAGCTAAAAACATAAAATAAAGTATAATATATCACTATTAATATTTTTTTTTAATAGTTTGTGACTAAGTTTCGAGCCGGATTAAACGGTCTCTATAATAAGATTTGAATATTGATGGTTTATACGAAAAAAAAATACTTAGTTCAACCTTTCAATATCAACGATTAAACTTTAATTTTAAATTAGTGGCGTTAGTTATATGAAAAATTTATAATCCGTTTTGGTCAAATTAATATTAACCATGTACAAAAGTGTAAATCAGATTGATTCAACACTTGGCTTTGTCAAAAGTTTTAAAAAAAAATTAATATAATAAATATGAACACAAAACTCTTAGTGAAATTTTATCGATTGAACTTTCAAAATTACTTTTTTATTTTTTATAATTATTTATTTATATTTGTTAAAAATAAAAAATAAAAAATCTTAACCTATCATATGAAAAAGAGCACTTTGTAATTATTTAAATGTTTAATAATGAATATAACAGGCCGATGTGGAGATTTGTATATGTCCTTCTCTCAATTCCTTTTCTTTTTTTTTTTTTTCTGAAATTAGTAGGAAAATCTAACATTGAGCTGTAGTTTATTTTATCATATTACAACTTAACACAATTTTTTTTTGAAAGATTACAATTTTATTCATTTTCTATAAGTTTATAATATGTTTTTAATTGATATTTAAAATTGCATATTATATCCATCAAACAGGAGGAATTTAAAAACATATATCTATATGTAAATTTAAAAAAGAGATGGAGAATAAGGAAATTTAAATTAAATATTCATTTTATTAATGAATTTGAAGCACTATTAATTCAGATTTTCACATTACAAAATACCTCAAGAAGAAAAATTAGGAGGGAAGAAAACAACAATAGGACTCCTAACTTGATATATTCCATCATCCCAAACCAAAGAAGCAGAAGCCATAGAACTAACAATGTTTCCTTCAACTGTAAGTGCAAAAGATAGGTTTTGGCCAAGAGAAGTAAAAGCTAAAATGCTTGGATTTACTTGAATATTAAGTCCAGGAGGGGAAATCACAGTGGCCTTATATATAGAATTAGCTAACCCAACATTTGTTACTGTCCTGTTAAAAACCCTACTAGTAACTAATGTTGAATTTGCAGTAGAAAGTGCAAAAGAAGGATAATTTAGATCCCAAACTGTTCCATTGTTTTCCTCAGAACATACACTAAAATCCCCAGTCACTTGTCTTAGACGACCGATATCGTATCCTTGTCCACAGAGAAATTTTATGTAGTCGATTGGCTCAGCATCATATACTAATCCAGGATCTTTTGCCTTCAGAGGATTTATATGGCCAGAACCATATGCAAATTCAGCATCAGGATTCCATTCAGAACTCATTGGTGAAGCTGCAATTGAAACCGAAAAAAGTCATTATAATTTTCCTGGAGAGTCGTTAACTATTCTAATATGATCTTACCAGTAGTCATAATAGCAGACTTGATAGCAGAAGGAGACCATGTGGGATGATAAGATTTTATGTAGGCAGCTACTCCAGTTGCATGAGGACAGGCCATTGATGTTCCTGATATGATTTTGTAAAGCAGAAATCTATTATCACCTTCAAGTCCAGTTACTGAAGGAACTGGAGACCATGCAGCTAGGATGTTAACTCCTGGTGCAGCTATATCTGGCTGCAACGACATTCAAAGTTTTTCCTTATATATTAATAATCCAAATGTGATAAGAAAAGATAGCTTGGTCTAGCGGTTGAAGTGCATTTCATCCCACCCCTCTGGTGACTGCAGTATCGAGTAAAATTCATATAGAATTACCTTGAGAATGTCAGGTGTAATTGGATTAGGACCTCTTGAGGAAAAGTAGGGGACAAAAGGGGCTATTGCATTATTTACTTCAATGCTCTTATTTATAGTAGCTACAGCGTTGCTGCAAATTTAATTATATGAAGATTTCATTAGCATTATAACAAAAATTGCATAGTTTGGTTGTTTTAGTAGATGGTAATAAGCTGAATAATATATACATATACCTGGTTGATCTTATATATGAAAGTATACTGTTATTCTGATCCCCGTTGTCACCAATATAAGATGCAGGCAAAGGGTAATTATAAGCACGATGTTTGTAGCGTCGTCCTTTCATCACCGTGCCTATTGCTCCGGCCAGCAATGCTGTTTCTCCATTAATCCGGTCATCGCAAAGAACAATTTTACCTTTTACTAAATCTGGATCCAGGGAATTATCTTCGCACGAGCTGCAATTCATTCATAAATGTTTGAGTATATATTGCTCCTAATAATATTACAACATAGGTTCTTAGAATATTACAGATTAGTGGCAAATACAAATAATTTCTTTAATTTTGCTCTTATGTATAAATACATATAAATAAATATACCAAACAAAAAATATGTTTTTAATGTTGTTCATTAACTTAATAATTTCCGATCAAAAACAACAGAATAGGAAACGATAATTAAAATTTACCTAGACTGAGCAGGAGTAAAATTTCCATCCTTATTTGGTGCATCTCCTCCATAAATCAAAGGATACATTGTTTGGCTTAGGTCAAAAGTATTTACAGCAATACCCTATTTATTAAATAAAAATAAAATATTAGTTAAATGTAAATGCATATACCGTCTGGTAATAGATTCAGGTTCGAATTTCCTCTCTAGTACTCCAAAAAAAAAAAATGCATTAAAGTCTAAATTTCAACCTTATAAGAAAAATGAATTAATGTCTATTTCGCATTTAAACTTGTAAATGGGAAATAAAAAACCTAAATTTTGCCTCTTGCGCCATTTTCACAATAAAAAAATGAAATGAACCGAACTGAACCAACCATACCTCATAAATCTGGTTATTTCCTAGTTGCACCTTAGATATGAACTTCCTGTCAATGGTGCTAGCAGCTACTGAAAGATACCAAGGAGCACATTTTGTAGTCGATGAAGGATCAGGACCAAGATTACCAGCAGAAATTGATACAAATACACCATTTTTCATTGCATGAAAAGCTCCAATAGCATATGGATCCTTGAAATAATGGTTGGGACTTTCTCCTCCAAGTGAGATAGACATGATGTCCACTCCATCTGCAATAGCATCATCAAAAGCTTTAAGAATGTCTTCATCCTTGCAACCACTTTCCCAACATACTTTATACACTGCAATACGAGCTGATGGAACTCCTCCTTTGGCAGTTCCTAATCCAACACCTAATACACTTGCCTCGCTAACTAAGTTACCGGCTGCTATTGATGCTACATGTGTTCCATGGCCTTTGGTATCTCTAGGAGAGATATAGTCTGAAGGGCCAAATGATCCCCTTCCACGATAATATTTTGCTCCAATGATCTTACTGCAGGATGAGCATTATAAGTACAGTAACAAATCAATTAAGTATAGTTTTGAGTAGTGGTAATGAAGATTTACTTGTTACAGGTGAAATTTGATGAGACTTGGCAGCTGCCCTTCCATCTACTAGGAGGTGGACCAAATCCTTCATCATTAAAAGATTCAGACTCTGGCCAAATTCCAGAATCAAGCACACCAATAATAATGTCACTTTCAAGAGTTGCTCTTTGGACTTCCTGAGAAAATCCCAAGAAATCCCAAGACCTTGTTGTGTCAAGTGTCCTCACTTCACTAGGGAACACTGATACTACATTGTCCAGCCCTGTACATAATTTAACAAAAAAGAAAGAAATCAATCTTTTATCAAAAACTAGAATGACTGTAGTGTTAATTAACTTAACTGACCAGCTATTTTTTGTGCTTCATCCTCAGTAAGTTCTGCAACAAACCCATTGAATGACCTTGTGAAGCTATGATGAAGAGATTTTGGAGAAAAATTGCTGCAAATTGATCATTTCCATTCAATTTATTTGGTTAGCATACTCTGCAATTGCTAAACTCTATACTATATTGGGTAAATGTAACTGGGAGTTAATTAAAATTTTAAAATCTTATATTATGAGATAAGCACTCGACTAGAATGGCTTTCTACGTAATATAAACCTGCCAATAACTTTCTGAAGCATGCTCTTGTGATGAAACGATGACATAGCAAATTGGCCTTTAAGTTGTTCTCCCATGTAGACAATGTAAGACTGCAAGATCAACATTAAAGATTCATCAAGTTCATATTACAATATACATAGCAAAACTTAATCTAACTAGAAAAGTTCAAAGAAGCAATAGTTAATATGGAGATTTAACACAAAAAACAAAGAACCATCACATGCCTTTCTAATGTCCTGAGCAGCTGCGATGCCTGAGATAAGTAGAGCAAAGGTAAAACTATTTAGCAAGAGAAGCCGTGCAGACATTTTGATCGTCATTACTGCAGAGCTTAGCTTAAGAATAAACTTGTTTATGTTGTAGTTGTGAATTATGTGAGAATTGAAACAAGCTTTTATAAGAGCAAAAATTGAGTTATATATTTTTTATAATTTACTTTTTTATGATTCGATGGCTTCAAGGTTTACCTGAGAATGCTGAAATAAGATAAAAACGTTAATCGCTTCAAAACAAAAGGAAAAACCCAAATCAATTCTGGCTCCAGAAAATGAAATCTTGATAAGCTTTTAATCACATTTGGCAATAAATGACAGTTCTATATGGTAGTATTAAATAGAAATAAACTTGTAAGGTAAGAGATAAAAATGTAATACTTGTCCTTCATGCTCAGCTACCATTGATGAAGCTTTCAGACTAAAATTAGAGGCCTTGTGTCTCCATATGTGGCGGCAGAAACATTTGCTATTAATTATAACGTAAACTATGTTGACTATCGGCACATGAAATGTGATGGCACATTTGACTTTTTTTTCTGAAAAATAATTTAATTTTAAAAAATATTTTTTAAGAAAACATTTTCGTTAAAATATTTTTTCCACGTATATAATAAAATTAATTAAAATATATTAGTGTATATATATTAAAAATAAAAATAAAAAGAAGAAGAAAGAAAGAAATTTCACAAATCATGTGTTCTAATATTGTTATAGGCATTCAATTTGGACATAGGGTTGGCCGAGTCCCTTTCCAAACGACACCGTCAATGCGTTCGTTTGTTTCTTTATCGGGCTATGGGTCCTGTAGCCTTTTGGGTGTTTAGGCCTATATGGATGTTCGTGGTTGGCACTCGGCCATTCGCCCTTTGCAATGGCATGGTTAAGGCAATGGTCCCTAACCATGCCCTTTAGGCAAGTATGCATATGGGCACTTCTCAATATAGCAATTCAATATACATCAACCAATTAGTTGTTGAGATTTGATTTGTCTTTCTATTTAAGAAGGAGAATTTTACCTTATATGATCCAATCCATTTCAATTTTGAGAGATCCTTTCCTAATCGTATTGAATTTAGGTTCAAATATTCGGATGTCCATTACCCATTACCCATTTAATTAATATTTAAAATAATATTTTCTCTCAAAAAAAATTATATATATACACATTTCTAATTATAATTAATTCTATAATTTTATTTTTATTTTTATTAAGTCAATATAATAATTTAATAATTTTTATTTACTATTTTTCTAAAACTTAAAAAAAAAAAATATTTTAATGTTAAACGGATATTAAACAAGTTCGAGTATTTAAAAATGATAATTATAATTAGTTTTGGGATGATTGGGATATTAAAAGTGAATTTCTAAATAAATTCGGAATGAATTTAATTATTTAATTTATAATCAAGTTCAGATTCAAGTTGTGTATTTTAAGCGGGTATCCGACCGGCTACCATCCATATTCCTAATTTCATAGAAAGACATAAGAAACGAGATGTTTCGCCATAATAAGATCTATCATCAATTAATAAAATATTATTCAAAGAGAAATGATAACACGTTGTATAGCCAAGAATAGCATTTCAGTCCATTATGTATTAAAAAACAAAAAATAAGAAATCCCATGCACATGAATCATGAACTCAACCGACGAAAAAACAAAAAAAAACCAAAACCAAAACATACTTCCATTTTTCATAATGGAAAAAAAGCAATTACTCTTAATTGAACTTGAGAACATTGAACATTTACAACTCTTGCAAACTAAAACACATTTCCTTACCTATTTTGGGGCAAAAAAAGACTATCTGTACCTTAAATTGAAATTTAAAGTGGCCAGGAGTTTCGCTCCTTAACCCAAATGAAAAGCCGTTTTAAATGCCTTTCCGTCCGTTATTCTGTTTTCAGTTCTCTCTCTTGCAAAACGCCTCTTCTCTCTTCTGCACCCAAGAATTTGCTTTTCAAATTCAATTTGTTTTCTTTGTCTTTCTTTTTATGGTAAGTTTCTATTAAATGACTTTTATTGCTTAATTTTTTCGTTTTTGAAACATGAATGGATCTGATATATGTAGGTTTTGAAGAAGACGAAGTAATCAAATTAAATGGCGTACAAGGTGGATCAGGAGTACGATTATCTGTTCAAGATTGTACTGATTGGAGATTCAGGTGTTGGTAAATCCAACATTCTTTCTAGGTTTACTCGTAATGAGTTTTGCTTGGAATCCAAATCTACTATCGGTGTTGAATTCGCTACAAGGACTCTTCAGGTATTCCTTTTTTTTAATTTTCAAATCCGTGAATTAAGATTTTTTTTCTTTTTTGTTTTTAATTCGTTAATTTCTTGTTTGGAATCATTCAATTAATACGCTTTTTTTTCCTTTTTAATTATAAAATATAAGTTTTTAAAGTCTTTTATCATTTGTTTTAGGATTTGAATCTCTGTTTTACCAATTTTTAGATATTTTTATTCAAAGATTCTAGTTTCAATTACGTGGTGAGGAAGAGCATATGTCCCTTGGAAAAGAAGGGGGCGGAATGTAAAGTCTTTTAATGTGGATGTGGTCTAGTATGTGATGGATATGAACTTTATTCTCCAATAAAGAATGTATATATGAATTTTAGTACAGGATTTGGAGTTTGCATTGTATGATGACAGCTTAGAATTTCAAAGATTATTCTTAGAACAGCCATCATATATTGTTTTTATTTAGAAATCGGAACTTAACTAGATTGATAGTCATTAAGGAATTGATGTGTTGGAATTTCTCAATAGATTACTTCAGATTCATTATTAACATCACTTTTCAAATCTTACTTTTGATATGTAATTATGTTTAATTGGATGATGGGCAGTGAAATAGTGAACTTCTGAATTGCATTTGCTTATGCATGCAAAGAGGTACCCATATGTTGAATTTTTTCAGTTTCCTTCAGCCTGAAAGAATAATTGCCTGCTTATGAGATATTGAATTTAGTCTAAGAGCTAGTAAGCATTGAAGTTGGAAATCACTGTTTCAAAAACAACATATCAGATGCTATTGCAAAAATCATTTTAAAATTGTTGTTAAGCTGGGTCGAAGTTTTTCATCAGCAATGCTAAAACGTACAGCTAACTGTTTTTCTAAAGCTTAGAGTTCTTAAAGTCGTTTGTTTTCTGGAATCATTACTTATTAATTGAGATGGATTATAAGTTGTTGAATTCATTGGTTTATTGAGTTTGAGAAACTTTGATGCAGGTAGAAGGGAAGACAGTTAAAGCACAGATATGGGACACAGCTGGTCAAGAAAGGTATAGAGCCATAACAAGTGCATACTATCGAGGAGCAGTTGGTGCATTGTTGGTTTATGACATAACAAAGAGGCAAACATTTGACAATGTTCAAAGGTGGCTGCGCGAACTTAGGGATCATGCAGATTCCAACATTGTGATTATGATGGCTGGAAACAAATCTGATCTGAATCACCTGAGAGCAGTCTCAGCAGAAGATGCTCAAATGTTAGCTGAGAAAGAAACTCTTTCATTCCTCGAGACTTCAGCATTGGAAGCTCTTAATGTTGAAAAGGCATTTCAGACTATTCTGCTGGATATTTACCATATTATTAGTAAGAAGGCACTTGCAGCACAAGAAGCAGCTCATTCAACTGGACTTCCTCATGGTACTACAATTAATGTTGCCAATCTGTCAAGTAATGGGAACAAAAGACCTTGCTGTTCGAATTAGCGAAAAAACATTTCTCATTTTTGTCCATTTGACAGATAAGATCAAACCCCTTTTCATCTTTCTGTCATATACTCTTTCGAGAGGTTTATATAGTTCATTAGAACCGTCCACGATGAACAAAACAACTTATTTACCAATTGAAAGCTTGTGTTTAAGCACTTGCATACTGGAGGAAAATAACAGGAGACCTCTACAGTATAGGTAAAGAAGGTTTTTGTAATTAAGTTTAGTTCATTATTTCTTGTGACCCATGTGTAATCTTTGATTCTTTGAATTTTAGGAATGGCGCATTTGATCTGAATTAAAAAGATTTGCATAATTCTTTTGTGTGCAATTTGCTGTGTCTTTTGCATGAATTGTTGTTTTCATTATCAGTAATAAAACGAGGAGTTTTGCCAATGAAGCCTTAGCCTAGTAGCTAAGATGGAGGTAATCAAGACTTACCATATCAACTCGTACCCCCACACACTACCATTTTTCATGTAATATTGTTAATGTAATTTCTGCCCTTTTTGGGCTTTGCAATCTGTAATCTGCCCTCAGTGGGCTTGTCTTGTATTCTGCTTTAGGTTGAGTTTCAGAATGTATACAGTAACTCTTGTTAAATAGAAAATAAAAAATAAATCGTGGAGGTGAAAACAGCGAAGAACAGGTAATTAAATAAACTATTTAAATCAAGGATGAATTGGAGTCAGAGAATAGTTCCATCACTGAACTTATCCATTTTAGTGCCAAGAAATTATAAAGAAAAGAAAAGGAGAATATTATGGGCAAGGGAAGCAAGCAAATAAAGATCGTTACGGTCTATAGATATTTAAATTTTTAGATTTATAGATTTAGAGCTTGTTCGGTAATATTAATTATGCTAAAAGCTAAATAATATAGTATTTAATGTTTTATAAAAGATTACTCTAAATACTTAAATAGAAATCAATCGAATCGCTGAAAGGGCATTAGATATATACATTATATTAATATTGAAAAACATGGGAATGTAAATAGACATGCTTTTTTAACTGTTTATGTGCGGTAATGGCTTTTGCTGTTTTGCAAAAGAAAGTATCTGCTTTTGCAGTTTCACTTTGAGCGAACAAATGCCACATGAAAAAAAGAAAAGAAAAACAGAACACTCTGTTAGTTTTAGATCTTTCACTCTGTTAGATTTAGATCTTTAAATTAAGAAATCTAACAGAGTGGATTCCATAATATACATAATTATGGTATTGAATTTTGATATTATCTTCATGGCATTATCAGTTGACCTTACTGGTTTCAACTATGATGTTTTAATGGGTCCTTGAAATAACTAAAATGTTCAGTAGGAATGAGTGCGATCCAAAAGACAAAATTGAAAATTTGGAAGTGGGTAGAGATACACCTCTCATTTGGTGCGGCGGCGGAGCTTGATTTCATTGGTCTTGTATATGTAGACCATAAGTCGAGTCGAAGACACATCAAAAAGTAACAAATTCTGAGTTTGAATATATTTTTAAGGTCTAATACATCGTTTTGAACTTCATTCTCTGTTTTATTACAATTTTACTTCGATTTGACTTCTATACAAATTTAATTCCAAATTTTAAAATTTTATTACAATTACTTTCAAATTTGATATTTATACCATTTTACCTTAAACTTTGACATTTTATTACAATAGCATTCTAAATTATAATTAGGATCTAAATTGTAATAAAAAATAGATATACTCTTAAACTTGGACTTGATTTAACTTAATACATTTGTATGAGTGAAAAAGTTTGGGTTAATAGTAAAGTATTATTATTTTTAATTTTTTAAAATTATTTCTTTAATTGATAACAAATAATATTTAAAATTTAATTTTTTATACATAAATGCTTTTTTATAAAAAAATAAAATATAATTTATCTTATATTCTATTTTAATAAAATAATGTTACAATTTCTAATAGTTTATGAGTTAAATAGATTGATAATAGCTTTATTTTAGATTTTATAATCATTTTAAAATTTATATTAAAATCAACCATAATAAAAATTATATTCTAATTTTTTTAAAAAAAAAAATCATGTATCAAATAATTAATTTTTAAATATTGCTTATTATCAATAAAAGAAAGAATTTAAAAATATTAAAATAATAGATTGTATTTACTATTAATATAGATTTTCTCATTCATACAAATATATTAAATTAATTTAAGCACAATGTTAAAAGTGAACTTACTTTTTATTTACAATTTAAGTCCTAATTATAATTTAGGATGCTATTGCAATAAAATATCAAAATTCAGGATGAAATTTGTACAAAGGTAAAATTGAAATAAAATTGGAATAAAAGGTTAAAATTCAAGGTAAATAGGTATAAAGGTCAAATCAAAGTAAAATTGCAACAAAACTTAAGTACCGTTTGAAATAAGTGAATCATGATTGTAAGTGTAATTCATTTGCAAATGAATTCATCATATTTGATATGTTATAATTTAAAATAAAAAATTAAATTGAATTCCATAATATTATGTTAGTAGATTAATATGTGAAATTCATTTGCAAATTCTGATAATTTTAATAAAATTTAAACTAAGCTAACTCAATTTCATGGAATTCAATTCATTAAATTTATAATTTTTTTTAAACACAAAATTTTATGAAATTTATGTGTTCCAAACGGCTCTTAAAATTGAGGGTGAAACAATATATTAAATCATATTTTTAATTAGATGAACTTAGTTGAGTTTAAATTTAAAAGTTAAATTTGAATGCAACTTATATTCTTAGAAATTAATTTCTACGCACCAAAAAAATGGTCAATCTTTTCTTTTTGATTTGTCTCAAAATATAGTCTATTTTTCTTTTTTTATTATAGTTACTCCTTAAATTGTCTATTATATATTTATTAAATTTTATCTTATTTTCAATAATCCTTGCTAATTTTTACTTATTATTCTAATATAATAATTACCCATGTGTTATTTAACATAAACATAATATTTATTGTGTGAAAATAGAAAGTGAATTATCTTTTTGGAATAAAGAGAGTATATTTTTATATTTAATATTTTTTTTCTTTTGCTAAGTAACTCCTAAGAAAATCTTAAAGAATCCTTAAAATTAATGACAAAATCCAATTTGTTTGTTTTTTAATTCAAGTGGAACAAAGAAAAACATAAGAATCCAACTTACTCATCCAAAAAGTAAATGTTGGATCATACTTTATTAATATCATTAACAATATTAATACAAAATCTATTAATGATAATTAATTATATTAAAAAAATCTTCAAATCAAATAATTAATTCCAATTTAGCAAAATAATACTCCCTATGTCTCAAAATATAAATCGTTTTTGGGCGTTTATTTTGTCCCAAAATATAAGTCACTTTTCGATTTTACCCTTATTTATATTAAACACAATAAATATTTTCACAAACAACTATTGATTTTGAAATAAAAAATAATTTGATTATATTATCTTTGATTTTGTTATCATCTAAAAAAATTAATTACTTTTTTAATTTTTATATAAAATTTTTAAGCGATTTATATTTCGAGACGACAAAGTGTCACGACCCGTTTTCATGGGCCGGACCGGCACTAGGACCTGGATAAGCTTAAGGCCCCCGAGGCCCGTAATAAGCCTAATCTCTGATTTCAACACCACACTTATATGAAAATATTCTACAAGTTGGCCCATTATATTTTTAGTGATTTAAACTATCACAAAGCCTTACTTTATTCAACTGAATCATTTCCATAAAGTCTTACATACACTTAACATTATTATTATTACAATCATAAATCTTAACATAACTGCGGATTTTCTACTACTGTATTACTACAAAGAATTCTAAATAGTTCTATCTTATACATTTACATAATCCTTTAAATAATCTCAAAGGAAAGAAAACCAATGCTCCAAATATATTCAACTGATTCACAATTTCCTGAAACAACATAAGGGATAAGGGGGAAAGGGGTGAGTATAAAACTCAGTGAATAATAATATATAATACCAAACCCATACATTCACACAAATGATACTTAAGGCATTCTAAATGGACATTCTCCAATCACACAATGACAATCATATCACCCACAAACATTTGCAATCATATGCACATCAAGTGGTTGTTAGTCAGTGAAATCACCATAACAGGACCATGCTCTCCCCAAGCATGCTTTAATATCCATCATATCACATCGTGTGATTCCATGGT
>CANUEX010050940.1:0-47171 GCA_948099535.1 Jatropha multifida
TAATAGAATTATCATGTGATTATAAATGAATTGTGGAGTGTAAATGACTATTTGGAAGACTGTACGATAGGAACAGTTTGAACATATTATGACAAATAAATATTTGTATGAGAAAATATTTTTATTATATGGATATGGGCCCAAGCTGCGAATAGTACTTAATACTAATGCTGGGTCAGAATTATTAACTCTGATAGTCTTATGAAAAAAAAAAATCATAATATGGGCTTGCTATTCCGATAGTCAAATGATAATAGGGATGGATTGTGATAGTTTAGGCTTACTACGGGCCTCGGGTGCCTTAAGCTTACCTAGGTCCTAGTGCCGGTCCGGCCCATGGTTTTGGGTCGTGACAATAATAAATGTGTTTCAATATATTTAGATACATAGACAAAATAATATATATATATTAAAAAATTAAAAAATGAATCTGTTTATCATCCCACATATATTTATTTTATTTAAAAATAAATTTTAAATATTTGATTATAATTCTATCTTATATTATTTAGATTTTTATAACGTTAAAATAAAATTTCATATGATTTTTAATGTAAATATAACAGTTAATTAATAAAATAATAATATTTATCTACACATTTTAATTCAATTTATATCGTCACTCATCTATAATCTATTATAACTGTATAGGTATAATTATACAACATCCCTTAATAAATACATTTAAATAAATAAATAAATATATAGACACACACATAGATATAACAATAAAATATTATTCAATTTTCAATTCTTTCTCATATTGCACACACATATATTCATTTTATTTAAAATATAAATTTTAAATATTCGATTATAATTCTATCTTATATTATTTAGATTTTTATAACGTTAAAATAAAATCTCAAATGAGATTAATGTGAATATAATGATTAATTAATAAAGTTGTAGCGTGTATATACACGTATTTTAGTTCAATTTATATTGTTATTTATCTAAAATTTATTATAATTATATATCTACAATTTTTCAATATCGCCTAATAAATATATTTATTATATAATAATAAAATATATATTTTTAAAATTAAAATTTTCTATTGTTGGTCATCTGATTTTTTAATATATGTGAAAACTAAACGAGAGAAGAAATTAATTCAATTTAGAAATAATTTAATTCAATTAAAATATAAAAAGATTCTGACATCTGATTTTTTAATATATGTGAAAATATCCCACCATTAACTATTATTAATTGAGTTTTATGTCTATAATATATATGAATTTTAACGTTTTGCGTAGATAATTATTACATAAATTATTTTAATTTTATATATAACTTAAAATAATGATAGTTAATAGTGCAATTAAGTTATAAAATTCTATGCTTTAATGTTTGTTAGAAAATCCTAAACGGCATTATAATTATACTAATGTTAAAAATCGTCAATAAAAAATAATAAGGATTTTTCTAATATTAATAAGAATAAAAAATAAATTTAAAAAATTTAAAAATTTATATATATTTATTTAAAGTTAATTTAAATAATTATATTCAATCAACTAATAAAATGTAATTTTTTAGTTGGCCATAAATAAAGTTATTTTAACAAATTTCAAATTTTATTAATAGAGAAAATTTCATAAATTTTCTCTATTATCATATTTATATATAATATAGATAGACATAAATTATTATTCTATAAAAACAAAAGCAATGAGATACAAAATTAAGAGAAACTAAAGCAATGACCAAAACCCGTATGTGATTTTAGGTTTGAATTGAGGAGCCCAATTTTCTTTTCCTGAGAAAAACGAATCGGGCCCATGAGCCCATAAAATTGTCCATTTGAGGTACCCGAATGCCATACCGTCATGCGCCTATGTTTTGGTTTACTCATCGCTTAATATTTGAGTTTATGTAATATAATTATATATTGATATTTTAATAATTAAAATTAAAAGCAACAGTTTCTCCCAATATATATATATATATATATATATATATCTTATTTAATTAATAAAAGAGAGTAAATTTTGCTTAGAATGACAACGGTTAGGGTGAGATCTCACCAAGAATTCAGCATTTGAGAGGGCTCATCAAGGAAATCTCAATAATATATGATTTTTCTTTTCTTTTCTTTCCTTCATGAGCTTTTTAGCCAATTTTTATTTTGCATAGAGTATTTAATTTTTTTATATATAAAAAGTTAATTATATTGAGAAATTGAAGTTTACAGATAAACACGTTTGTGGGTGACTTAATATTAAAATAGAGTAGGTTTTAATATCATATTATAAAATAGACCGGTCTAACTCCATTTTTAAAAATTACTCTAAGAGGAAGTTATTTGAAGTCGCATACTGTCATATTATACCTACAAGTGCAATGTGTTTGGGATAATAAAGATTAAGAAATCATAATCATGAAACTCAGATTTTTAATAATATATATACAGATTTCCTAATCTCTCCGACTTGCAGCTGATCAATCCAAGAAAACCATTGTTGATCCAGATCTAGTATCTATGTTGGTTAACCCTAAACCTTGAAGGAAGATAGTATTATTGTATTAACCAAAACCCAGGTTCTCATTGTTTATAAATATAATCAATGAAATAACATTCTGTAATTGTTTATGGCGGGAAAATTAAAAATGTAGTAAAGAATAAGGAAAGTAAGGAGAAGGAGAGGTCGAAAATGGGGTAGAGATGATTGATAGAGATGGGGACATGATGATCAGAGATGGGAAGCAAAATGATTAAGCATGAGAATGAGAGTGAGATGCAATTATGTGCCGTGAGAGTGTGTTTTGGTGTTCGTTCACTTTTTTTTTTTAAGTAATTGCCCCACATAATATTAATTTTATCATAACATTTCCCAATATCATACATTCCTTCCTTTACAGAATACACTCTCTCGAATATGATAATACTTAAATTCAGACTCGTTAGTTGAAATATTTTATCAAATTCGAGTTTCATTCAATTTATCCAAATATTTTACTACTGCAATTTCAATACCTTAAATCTTATTAATGGATATTTTGAATTTAAGTTAGATAGTAGTATTCCGTATACGACTAAGGGTCTCTTCTATAAAATTAATTATTTTGATAACTTTTAGCAGTTTTAATAGTGTTTAACTGTGACTTATTTCAGTAATTTTTCATAAAACGCTAAAAATTAAATAGTAAAAAAAATTTTTTTTTATAAAACGCTATATTAATCTCTAAAAATTAATTTAAACATTACGTTCATAAACACTATAAAAAATAGTATGAAAAAATTGTCGGGGAAGATGACCTGCGAATTACCACTCAAAGGAAGAACTGCCATGTGCTTAAGCAGAATTAGAAAAAATTGGCTGTAGCCCAGCCCCAGGCCCCCAGCAGTGTGGGAAACCTGATAAAAAAAGGTGCAGAAGCCTTATCATGTCCATGATGGGGTGAAATCCAAGCAATCCAAGAATAGGACCCGCACACTTTCCCCACATCTATAGAAAAGAAAAAGAAAGACATTCTCAAATCTTAAATCTTAAATCTTAAGTCATCATCTCTATAAATAGAATATCATATTTCATTTCAAGAGAAGAAACATTACATGTTACAATGGCTTCCTAAACTTTTTTTTTTTCAATTTTTTAACAACTCCCATTTAAATTATAATCATAGATAACTAAATTACAACAAATCTTGTTGTGGGAATCCTAAGGCCAAAGACTCATTGGTCATTAGTTAGTTCCTATTACAAGATGAATATTATTATTATTTATCGCCGGCCAGGCCTGTTCTTTTGTAGGACCCGCTCATGAGAGTGTGTATTTGTGGGGGGCCTACATGCATTGGGACCCATGTGAAAATACAGCTTTCTTAATTGCAAAATTAGTGGATGTTGTTTTGATTTGTATAATTAATGTGGTTTATGGGATCTGATCTGAGTAGTTAGTGGTTTGTTAATTTATTGAAATGGTCAAATTTGATCAGAAAATTTTACTTATTGCCTATGGGAAGAAGAAACAATTTTCTGATAAACAAATTTTTGACTTTGTAATTTGATAATCTTCATGGGAATTTATTATATTTTCAAGAGTAAAACAATAATAATAATAATAAAATAAAAAAAAGGTAATGTGAGCCAAATGGAATGGAAGTAACTTTTCGTATGCTTTACTCATAAACAAACTTGATTAACCTAATTGTAAATCTATATGTAGCTGATTTGTTATATAAAATGACATCATAATTATTTGTCTTATAATTAAATATTTCAAAGTACAAAAATGATCTTGCAGGCTTCATCAAGAGACGGCATGCTTAATAATAATATGGGCTCTCCATCAGGCAGAGGCAAATAGATACTGTCTTTTTGCAGCCACTTCAAGGGACAACATTAGCACTCATGCACAAATCAATTTTTCTCTCAAAAGCCTTAATTAGGGTATACCAACAGATCAAAATGGGAAAACAAAATCACTGTTTAATTTCTTTTTTTCAATTCTTGTTAATGGATAATGTGCCTATAAAAACATATTTAAAATCCTAAAAAAAAAAATTTAGGTATGATCTCGCTTGTAACTCGAGTTTAACTAAAAAAAATTTTACTCGATACTAAATATTCGAATAAATTTAAAATAAATATTATATAAAAGTTTGATAATGCTCGATGAGTTTTCGAGCTGAACATCATTAAATTCGAGCTTAGTTAATTTGGTACTGAGCCTACTCGGCTCATTTACATTATTGTCGGTAGTAATCAAAATATCACGAGAAATTGAGAGGGTGGTGGCAAATGGCAAATACGCAAATACATAGACATAGATTAACATGCACGTTAACATCAGATGGTTTTTCTGCAGTAAAGCACGTGAAAAGATGCATCAAAATATGTAGAAAATCAGAGGAAAAGCGATTGGTATTGCTTAAACCAGATTTTCTACTCGTTTGTTAATGCCCTCACCCATATGAGTGAGTGAAAGAGACTTTCTCTTCTCCTTAATTTTAGAGCAGAAGAAAAGGGTGAGAGACTTTTTGTTTATAATTATTATTTCTTTTTATATATATATATTTAAAAAAAATAAAAAAAAGTAAAGAAAGTGACAATAGATGTGAATATATGTTGCCTCTATCATAAGTCTGCATTGGATCCTTCGCCCAAGTGGGTTTCTTTCTTTCAGAACACTCCTTATTTTCATTCTCTCCCATAAACAAACACTTCCATATAAGCTAAATTCCAAACAAAGCTTAAAGAATTTAAGTCTTTGTGTTTCTATTTGAACCACATTTCTTTTTTCTCTCCTAATTACCTTAGCTCTTCTTGTCTGTTTGTTTATTATTATATATATTACTACTTTTTTACTGCCTTCTTCTTCTTCTTCTTCCTCAGAATTCTGAGTTTTAGGTTGATCTGTTGATTGTGTTTGGTTATTTATTACCGTTTCTTGATGTTTTCTCAATTAAAGGCGCTTTCGCTAATGGGGGTATCAAATTCTGAAATGCTTATATCCGAGAAGGATTTGAATTCCATGGAATTCAATTTCCTTGTAAGACCTTCGTTAGAATTTGAAGAGAAGTGTGAAATTGCATCCTCACAAGACTTTATTAATGATGATGGTAATGATCTAGAGCTAAATCCAAAAGAACAAGAACAAGGAAATGAAGAGGAAGAAGAAAAAGATCGTAAATGCAAGTTATTGGTTTCTGCTTTAAAGATAGAATTGCCATCTTTAGAAGAAGTCAAGATCAACCAAGACGATGATGATGGATTCAAGACTCCGACATCTTTGGATCAAAAAATTCCAATTGTCCTTCCATGTCCACCTGCACCAAGAAAACCTAAATCCCTGCCGACAAATAAAAGAAAATCTCCGGCCCCACCTGGCCGGAGAGTTCTCCTTGATCTGTCAAATGAGATTGAATCTTTGTTTCCTCCATCTTTTCGAGCCGATCTTGGTGGAAAGATTAAGAAAACTAGACAAGAAAATGAATTCAAGGGTACAAGTTAATAAAGTACATGTATTTTTCTTTCTATTTTTTGTGAAGTTAATTAGTTAATCATCAGTTAACTATGTCTTTATTTAAATTTCATTTCTTGGTTGCAGAAAATTCCCAAAAGAAATGCTATCCTATCTATGAAAATTTAACTTTCATGTTTTTGATTTCCAATTAACTTCCTATAGATCTGAAACGTGTAATTCTAACCCACAATCTTGAAGAGATCAAGAAAACTAAGTACAAGGTTATGATAGATTTAGTTATAGGATTCCTTATGGATGGACCCCATTAAAGCATTATTTCGTTTCTTGATTAATAGACTCTGAATTCGAAGATTAAGCCAAGGAAATGGATCTCAAAAAAGGATTGCATTGACTTTGTTTTAGTCAAGAAATTAATGGTTTCATTGACTTTTCCAAAACAGAAGTAAACATTCTCTATTAGTTATTTTGCCAGTCAGTGGGGTGAGTAAATCCAAGAGGGACATTAGTGATATTCCTTCTATGTGACTGTCAAAACAATTTATATACTCAACAGTAAAATACACACACACACGCATATAGTGTCCCTAACTTCGATGTAGGTTTTCCCTTTTTTTTTTTCCTTTTTGGCTTCCCTTCGCTAATGCATTCGCCTAAGCTTGCTGCTTCCACTCTAATCTTTATGTCCGTTTTATTAGTACGTACGTACGTGTATGTGAAAGGGATCATATATGGTGAAAGATTGATGACTAATTTTGCAATTATATGTAAGTTCAATCCTAATTAAAGAATCATTTAGTCCTTTTTTTGATTTTTAAGTTTATGTACAATGTAGAAAAATATTTCCTTTTCTTTTTTCTACCTCTAAATTACTTAGGCCCTTCCACAATAGTGTTTAATATTTTAATTAAATTCAGAATACTATTTTTATTATAAAATGACTTATCTAGATTCGATTTATGAAATTATTATTGATCAAACCGATGAAAATTATTTTTTTTAATAAGTGTATTTATAACCATTCAATGGAAAAAAAAAAAGTACAGTGAGAGCAATTTTTAGAAAATGTCTACTATAATTGATTTGATCCTTGGATGAGCACTTAAGTCTAATCAAGTGATATCATTTTATTATTTATAGTGTTAAGTGGCTTCGTGTTTTGAAAAACTAAACTATGAAACCTTATTCCTTTTAACGTTTGATGAGACAAATAAATTAGCTAGGGCTATACGTGACTCCAGTTGGGTCAGGTTTATCGATTTAAAATATCCAAATTATTTACACAGGTTAACGATTTATTTGACCCAATCCAACCCATCAACTACATGAACCCCGAGTTATGAATGAGTTGAGTTGGGCAGGTCAAACTATATGATAAACAATAACAATAATTTAAAAAAAATATAATTATCTCAAAGGAATAACCAATAAAATTAAATATACATAAAATATAATTATACAACAATTTTTACAAACCCCAATATATTTTTCCAATGATAA
The DNA here is from genome assembly GCA_948099535.1 of Jatropha multifida. NCBI lineage: Eukaryota > Viridiplantae > Streptophyta > Magnoliopsida > Malpighiales > Euphorbiaceae > Jatropha > Jatropha multifida. The sequence goes on from CANUEX010050940.1 coordinate 7,434, forward strand.
CATTTAAAATGTTTTATTAATAATAATAATAAGCAACAATATTTGAAAATTAAACTTTATGATAAGAAATATAACCAACAAAATTAAAAACAAAAACTTAGTGACATATTATACAATAACTTTTAAACTATAATATGTTTCATTAGCAACGTTTGAGAACAAATTTATATTTAAGAAAATGATTTTAAAGGCAACGCGTACTAAATATTTAAATAATTTAATATTTATATTTAAAATTATAAATTAAAATAATATATATATATACACACACGGGTTGAGTCAGGTCTACGGGTTTACTTAATAAACTGGTAACTCAACCCAATCTGCGAATTATAAAAATGATATATCCAACTCAACCCATTATATTTGCAAACCCACTAGATTGGGTTGAGTTGGTCGAGTTTAGTAGAGTTAGAACGGGTTATGTATAGTCGTAAAATCAGCTATTAGAATATATAACAGATAATAAAACAACAAATTTTGTTTGATGAACAATGTCTTAATCTTTACACAAACAGTTTGTCTAAATATAAACATTAAAGTTATATTTTAATACATTATACTTATATATGAGGATAGTTTAAGTGGTAAGACACACTTAAATTTAATGAAAAACCGTCTCATACTCAAAAAATGTAAAAATTCTTGTGAAAATACGAAAAAAAAAGGAGAATTTTCGTCCCAATGCATTTAGTTTAAAAAAACCTTTTATCTATAGCTGTTGTATTTATTTATACACTAAATTAATTAAAAAAAGTTTCATAATTTAAATAAGAAGAGTTTTAATTTTTATTGAATAAAAAAGTAAAAGAGAAATAATCATTAAAAAAGTCTTCATAAATGTATAGATAAATCCATAGATGGCATGGCAAATTTGAGTTGGCAGAGCAAGATCGAAGACTTATCTATGCGGATAAAATAAGTAATGCATTGGCACTCCGTTCCGTTCCCCTAATGAGTCCCGTTTCATTTCCCATTGGAAGTTGTGAACTTAGTAATACGTGTTTTTCGTACGTATTATATTAACATGCAAATTTTTTTTATATATAACTATATAACTAATACTTGTATCTTATGCGTTACACATTAATATATTTATAATTTAGTGGAATTAAATCGGTATATAAAAAAAAATTATTTTTGTGGAGAATGAGGTGAATTGTATTAGGTTATGTTTCAGTGGGGCACTCAATTAATAAAATTTCTATAAAAGAATTAAAAATAGAAAAGAGAATAATGAGATCCTCTATCTCCCTGTTAACATGGATGAGGGAATGTTTTCCGTTAAGAAAATGAAAATACACCGTATACTTGTTGCTATTCCAATTTATAATTAAGTATATTGATGGAATTAATCTAATTCACAAATATCTTAGTATTATTTTTATTATAATTTCATAAGAAGAACTGTGAGTTGCATATTTCTGCTTGAAGATTTAGCATATTATTTCTGGTTCTTCGAACAGTTTTTGGACTATTGATGCAAATTCTGCAATGACATGATGTAAAAAATGATAGGAAAACAAAACTAAATCAAAATATTGAAATTTGAAACCTTGCAACGGGTTTCAGCCATTCTGCGAGAATCGAAATAGATACTGAAAACTGATTGTTCAATGCTCATATATTATTTGCAGCTTTTAAACGGCGCCAATCCCGAAGAGAAACACGTTTCTGGCAATGGGGTTGATACTTCTATTGTAGATCTTGGTAATCCACCCGCCAAAATAAAGTGGGTTCTTAGTCCAGTGGGAAATATATGGAGCTCTTTCAGTGAAGATACTCTGGTACCCGAAGCTGTAAAGCAGAAATGGTCCGAGACATTTATAAGGAGCCTCAGTGACAGATATTAAACGGGGCTCAAGGTATGTCTTTCTATCAAAACTCATTTTACAATACCCGTAGCAGGGTTTCAACTTTGAAGTGTTCACCTCGTTGATTTGCTGTAATTCTACAAGCTTCTATTCAGTGTTTGCTCATAACCTTTTTTTTTTATTTCTGATGTTCCCCTCTCTCCGAGGTTGAAAATTTAATCAAGCAAAGTTAAAATTTCACGTTTGATCTTGATTTTTAAAGTTCGATTTTTTGCAGTTACTGACTTGCAGAGACTGAGAATATTGCAGGAAGATATGGGTTAGGCCAGGTCCAGAATGAAGCTAATTTCACATGTTAATTTTCAATAGCCAAGTGTGTGTAACTGTGTTGTTTGTTTCCTTTGCTGATGATTGTTGCATTAGCTGCAGTTTAGTTCAATTTGTGTTTTTCGTTTCCACCATATCCTTTTAACAAGAGAAAACTCGCAAGTTTCACAACTATATTTCGGGAAAAAAAAATTTAATTTCTAATAATGATCAAATATCCCTATTTTCATTTGGTACAAAATATAGTTCCATCTCTAATAATCATCCTCTGTTCTTCTTCTTTAGTATTTGATTCTTCAACAGTAGTGTTCCAACTCCACGGTGTCAAAAAAGACTTGTCAGGAGTCAAGAAGGACATGAATTGCGAGCAATCAACTATTGTTTGGGGTTGTTATAAGCCTAATTCTTGCTCTAAAAGCTGCAGTTGATAATGAATATAAGTTTCCAATAACTCTTCCCATAATTAAAATGTTGCTTGGAGTTGTTGTAAGTCTAGTTCTTGCTCTAAAAGCCGAAGTTGATAATGAACATAAGCTTTCAGTAGCTCTTCCCATAATTGTTGTCGCTCCTCCTGAAATTGTTGAGCATCATCTTCTTCTTCCTTGTAAAAAAAATTAATGCGATCGTTGAACATGTGTTTCACCAATCGGTAGGATTATATATAAAAAGTTTGTGGGATTTCCAATTGGAATTAGGAGAGGATAAATAAGTCAAAGTTTAGGATTGCCTCCTTTTATGGAGTAGGAATTGGAAAAAATAATAAAACAATATCAAATTTTAATTAAAAATAACACAAGCCTTTTCCTGACAGGAATAGGAAAAATATTACTAATATATCTGGGCTTTAAAATTTAAAATATTATTTCGGTCCAATATTCATTGGTTATCCTTATAAGTTATAGTAGGGTGAGCTTTTGAGATTGAAATGAGATGGGCCTTAGCTTTCAGGCGGTCCATATTTGGGAGTGGACTTTACTTGGGCTTTGTTGGGCCTTTTGGTTTAAAACAGTAACAACTGTAGCCATTTTGAAATTAAAGTCCAACTTCTCTCCCACTAAATATTTTGATCATCTTGCTTTAAACTACATTTCATAGAATCTTCCTGCAATTCTAAAACTTCCATTCCTTGCTATATGATTTGTAAAATCATGTTTAATTTGTTATGTGAAAAATAAAAATTTCGTGAAATGGGTAGACAATAATGTCAAACATATAAAATTAATCAAGTAATAATTATATTAAATATTACAAATACAATCTAAACTCAACATGAATAAGAATCAAAAGAAAAGCTATTTATGTTCTGTAACTCGTAATGCTATTTTGACTCATGGAAGCAATTGGATTGATAGCCTGCTAATCATAATATGATTCGATTCTTGAAATTTCTCCCCAGTTAAAATCTTTTCATGGAAGTATACAAGTTTTACTATTGAATTCAGTATATAAATTGCACCATTTTGGGCAATACTTTTGGTGAGTGGTGACTATTCTTTTTATGTATTATTTCTAATACTAATTGGATCCTCTTCATCAGTTCATTGGATCCCCTTCTTCAATTATTCTATTTTCTTCCCACATCATCATTGAAACCCATGAAATTTTTTTTTCTTGATAATTATGTAGGCAAAATTCATTTCTGATGCTACAGCTTTTTGAGCTTTATTTATTGTCTCTGTACACTTTAATTGTGTTGTTTGAGTCCATAAACAGTTTCAATTTGAGGAAGTGAGAGTTCATTCAAGTGGAAAAATACAAATATTAAAAATTAAATAGAAATTTGTTAATGGTGATTTTGAAAAACTCTGCAAAATTTCACTACTTTTCCACCATGGATATTTTTATAGAAAGAAAAATCAATTTTTGTACCCATCTCAATTTTTTTTAGGTCTTTCTATTGAGTAATGTGATTTTTTTGAAATATAGTTCAAATTTGATGGACCAGTCCAATATCACTCAATTCATTAGCTAAAGCATAAAAGATTTTTAGGGATTTAAAAGTGGATTTTTTTTTTTTTTTTTTTTTTAACCATCGGTGCGAGAGGTGCATTCCGAATTAGCATCAAGCACGTCTAAGAAGGGGCAAAGAACACTCACCAAAAGTTTGAAAATACTGAACTCAAAATGTCTCGTTAAACAAAAAGGGATCTCCACCATTTCAGCTACCTCTAGAGATTAAAAATGGATATCTCTTCTACAATGCACTTAAAATAATTTCTTGATGTCTTTATTCTCCAAGTCCTTTCTCTCACATGGCTTGAGACCCCTCATAACTTTTAATGGAAAGTCTTGTAGTGGGGGATAGCAGGATTTGCAGGCCCTCTCGGTCAAACTAATGCTTATGGGTCCCCTCTCTTCCATAGCATAAGGATTTTGACTCCAAACCTAAACATGCATTATTCAAGTACAATCAATATACGACCATATTCAGCAATAGTATTACATTTCAGCAGTCATGTTTAAAATTTAGTCATAAAGAAATAAGACTCATACATACAACTATATTTAGAGTGTCATTTATTTGAAAATTAGGTAAGACTGATCGATCATTTTGGTTAACTAAAAATGGATTAATTAAATGGTTGAAAGTTTAAAATATCTTACAGTCCAATAATGTTATTCAATTTTTATAATTTGGTAATCAGTATAATGACTAGTTAGGCTTTAAAAATATTGATTTCTTGAAATTTTAGTGATAAATGTAGCTCAATACAAATAGGAAAGGTTATGATTTTTCTTATTGAAAAATTTGATTAATTGAAGAGAATGGTAGTTCTGTCATTTTAGTGCAAAGTTTGTGGCATACACTGGACCTTAGCCAATGTTTGTTTTTCTCATAATTTTTTTTTTAAAGGCACAAAATGATCATGTTTCCTCTTTATAGTAAAAAAAAATTGGAGTAAAGCTAAGAAAGAAAGAGAAGCAAATGAACACAAATGATAAGGTCTTATTTATCTCTTTTTGACCCTTTGAACTTCCCTCACATGTAAACCAAAGTGAAGCACATCTCTATTTAGAGTTTGCCCTTTCTCAGCTTCTCAAAATCTATCTCAGCACTTGTCTTGTAGAGAAGAAAACACGAAGGAAATGACCCTTCTTGCTTTCACATCTGGGTCCTGAAGCTGACCTCATTGTGACTTCTCCTTCTTCTATTGCTACTAAGATCAATCAAAAGAAAAGAAAAGAAACATATATATGCATTACAACAAGTACTCTTCTTCTTCATAATAGACATGGCTCAACAGGTATTTCTTTGTCTTCTTTTTCACTCTCTTGTATTATTCCCTCATGGGTTGTCTCTTAAACTTTCAATTTCTATTATTTATTTAGCTTTTTCTCTGAATTTCTGAATGTGGGTATGTGTTGTTTTTTGCTATAATTTCTCTGAACAAATGGGTCTAGCTTTCATTTGTCACATTGTTCTTGTTTTTTGATGATAGTACAACTATTTTTTAAAATGTTTTTATCTTTTCTGCCTGTGATGTTGAAAGTGTCCTTTTTTTTTTTTCTAAGTGATACACTGACCTTTGATTGGATTTTAGGAAGAAGGGTGGCCTCTGGGTTTGCAGCCCCTGAACGTGAGAATAGGTTTACCTAGAAATGGTGAATTTTCTGGATCCGTATCATTCAATACTTTACTCACTGGTTCTCCAACTTCCTCAACAGATTCTTCATCAGATTTAGACACAGAGGTCAGTAAATATATGACACGCACACGAAAAAAAAAAAAAAAAAAGAATTTATCTAAACATTTTTTGCTTTTGGGTATCTAAATGGGTTCTATTAGGATTTTTTTACTTTCCAAAAAGACAAGATTAAGAGAGTACATTGTTTTTGTTTCTTTTAGTTTGTTTTCTTTGTGCTTAAATATGCCTAAATGTGGTTTCTTGATTTTCTTCTGTTTTTAAACAATATTTTGGGCTTAATGGGATTAACAATGTATATAGACACTCATTTCAAAGAAAGACTAGTTTGGGTGAATGGGTCATAATGAAACACTGAGGGATGATGGTTTTGACATAAATTGTTTCTCTTTTTTGTTTGCTCATGCACTCATTAACAATACATTATTTGTTAATGCAATTATTTTTAGGTGTCCCTATCAATGCATTGTCCTAGCACTTAATAATTTCTTCACTGTAGTTTTAACTTCTGATATGATCCTAGTTTTTTGCTGATTATCTGAAGTATTAGCATATAGAATACACATATAATGTGGACATAAGCAACTCACTCACACAGTTTTGATTTGTATAGCTTTTGCACATTAGCCATTCATTTTAGAACATATCTAGTGCTGTTGTTGTTGAAAGGTTCTATTAACAGTAGATGTGAAGTAGTTGGTCTTGAATAGGCAACAAGGAACTATCAGATACAAAAGCAACCATGCAGAGAGAGACCTGGGATGGCTAGAAATTAATTTTTATTGCACATGGAGGAACTCACACTATTTTTTCCATTTCAGTTGAATTGGTTAAGAGAATCATGAACTTAAGTTTCGTTCGGTTAACTTACTGAGATGCTTATTTCACTTTGTGATTGTATTTCAAATCATAGAAAGGCAAAAAATAAGTAACTTTAAGCAAGCTTGATTAGCATTTCCCTATAGCGTTTTGTTGGATTGGTTTAGTTTCTTGCTTTTAGGCAGAAATCTCTACCATTTAAGATATGAAGAGCAGTATTTCTTATGCATGTTCTCATATAAAGCTAACATACAAGGACTAAAATTTCAATACCTAGGGGGTTAAAAAGTTATGTTTTTTTCTTTTTTTTTTTTCTAATAGAATCTGAAATAGTATTTTCATGGAAATGTAATTTGAACCTCAATGCTAACTTAGAACCCTCTATTTTGTAGAGTTTGGTTCATATTTTCTCAAACTGTACTTGAATATCAAAGCAGATAAATTGAGTGTGTTTTTTTTCTGAATTTTCTCTGCTATGCATGATTTCAGTCTACTGGATCGTTCTTCCACGACAGAAGCATTACACTGGGGAGCCTTATCGGTGTCACAAACATATTAGAGCTATCAAGGAAATCATCAAGGGTAAGGAAAGTAGAAGTACAAAAAGAAAAAAAGAGCAACAAAAAACCAAAAACATGGCTTTTCTCTTTATGTTCAAGAGACAGCACTGATGTTCAAAATGTGAATAATCCTCCATCTCTTGGCCACTTTCTTGCTGTGGAGAGAAGAGCAGCTAATGAATGTAGAAGGAATAATCAAAGCCCCGATAATATTTATGGACTTGATGAAATTTCCTTACCTCAGCCTATGCCGGAACCTAATTCACTATTTGTTAATGGTCATGTTGCTCCTCCAAGAAATGGAGGGGTAGAGAATAATGGAAATGGGCATGGAGTTCCTGTCCTGTTTTCTTGTATGTGCGGACCTCTTAATGAATAAGGTTGTTCAGAACTTTCCATTTGTGTGTCATTATTATTTGGTGATTTATTGTCCTAGGCAAAATAAAGTTTCAATTTTTAATTCTCTTGCAGAGTAAAGGGAATCTACATTATTTTGCATGAATGGACTCACATTCACATATACTTCTGCAAAAGTTGCAGAGCTATCTTTGCATAGATGGTTGTCATTTAGTTTGATTTCAATCTTTGACTAAATTGTCGAAGGACAATTTGTGCATAGGGAAGTGTTGCTTATTGGATTAGTTGTACCTCTATCATTGTGCTAGTAATTTATTAATTAATAGGTTAGATGTTTATCTTCTTGGAGTAAAGAAGATGATCACCATTTCAATTTCTGACATTTCTTTTTTTTTTTTTTATCTTTTTATAAATTTTGATTCCTTTGCTCCATAGTTTGATATGTATTTCAATAATTCGGTTGCTTCTTATCACAAGCAATTGACCCAAATAAATCAGAGGATGAGTTTCCAATCCCAAAATTGTGAGGCCCAAAATAAAATACAAGAAATGTCAATTTATAGTTTTAGAATTCAGACAAAATTGTCAACAGAAACACAAAATCCAGGCTCCATGAGGAATAAGATTAACTACCTAAAAACTAAAAAGTACCTCAACCCAATAGGGCAGTGTTGAGAATTTCAATAAAAGAGATAGCTTTTGGTTCTTTGGAGGTGCATTTGGTCCTTAGCTTGTCCTTAAAATGATGGACAGCATACTTTTTATTTATATTTCAAAAACTTGTAAATTTTAACCGTAATCCTAATAATTTCTCACTTAAGCTTCATTTGTTCCCAAAAGTAAATTTTGAAACTATTTTTCAAAGAAAAAATATTTTCTAAGCAACTCATTTCCATTGTTTATTGTTTATATTTTCAAAATTTATTATCAAATATGAGAAAAAAAATTGTTCAAAATGTAAATTATAACAGTTATTATTACTATTCACAATGGCTGACGGTGATAGCCACATTTGATTAATAAATAAATAGATGTGTTTATAAAATTATAATAAATTAATCAATATTTTAAAAATATTATTCTTTTATTTATTTAAAAATGATTTTATATATATATATAGTAAAGACAACTACAATGTGACTTCACACTTTTATGAAAAGGGATTTATATTTTCTTTTTCCAAATATTTAAAGCCCTATAATTTGTTTTCTTCTTCAATTTAAGATAATTCTGCTGGTGAAGTCTACATAAAAATAAATAAATAAAGAAGTTTTTGTGACTGGAATTTGGAGGCTCATAGTTTCACGGATTAAACTTATTTATGCCGAATCTATAAATTTATTTAAGGACCGAATGAAAATAAAATTTTTTAAAAACTCAATTTTATTTTTTTTCAATAAATATTTAAAAATATATTTATTTAAATAAAAAGATATTTTTTATTAATTAATTTACGAGTGAACCAGGTCTAAATAAATTAAACCCTTCTTTGGCTTATTCTATATGACACGTTCTCAGGTTGATGTGCATTCTGAAACTTTCCCACTGCTTTGATTGGATTCCAGTAGATAAATTTCAAGCATTGAATTTTCTATTTCAAATAGAAAGTTCTTTTAACAAGGAAAGAAACATCTTTTGTAGATATTTTTTTTCCGTGTAAACTATACCTTGTACTGAAAAGTTGTCTAACTCGATTTAAAATTTAGTCACAGTTAAAATTTTTCGTCTTCTTCTTCATAGGTATATTCTATAGAATCCAACCTCTTACTCAATCATGCACAACCCTACTTATCTTTTGCAGATATTTTGCTCTTCATGGAAATATTGTTATAAGATTAGTCCAAACATAAACAGTAGATGTAATCTTTTGACTCTCCGATAGCGTTGCTTCATTAAATTAATCAATAACATTTTATTATATTCAAAGAATCAATAAACACGTTATCCCGTTTGTTTAAAAAAATAAAAAAAAAGAGAAATTAAAAAATTGAAAAGCAAAAAGAAAAAAAAAAGAATTTTTAATGTTGATGGTAAATTTTGACTGATTGATTGCCAAATTTCTTGGTTAATTAATATATAATTAAACAACAACGAACACATGATACAAATAGAGAAGTAAAGTTCAAATTTTTATAATTAAAATAAAAGAAATAATACCTTTCTATTAATTAATTTTCAAGGCCTAAACCTAATTCCTCTGAAGTACTATTTTTTGAAATATAAAATTAATTTTATTCTGAAATTATTGCATATGCCATTCACTTAATGTTAGAGAGTGTATGTTTCGTTGGAGATGGAAAAGCAAAAACTTTATTTTTGAAAAAGAAAAACTCTATCTAATAATTACAACAAATCATAAAAGCCACAACTCTGTTTGGGACCCAAGAAAGAGAAAAAAAACAAGAAAAGAGAAAAAGAAAGTGAACTGATATTAGGGCCAAGGAACAAGTCAAGATTAAGGTGTCAACATCAGAACCAGGAAAGTAAAGAAAACAGAAAATTCTGAAATAGTTATTTCATCTTTATTATTTTGAAAAATAAATAAAATAATTTTGAAATTATGTATAGGTATAAAATAATAATTATTTTCAGAAAAAAAAGGAAGAAAAGATAAAAGCTACTTTGCAGCAAAGTGTGTCTACACAGCAGAGAACACGGTAGCTTACTTTTCTATACATACTCCAAATACTAATGTTACCGGATACATACAACCAAACGGCCAGCCATTCTTGGGCCCCCACAACCAAGTTAGGTAAGCCTTATTTTTTCTTTTCCCTTTTATAGGCCCATTATATCTTCCACGTGTATCTGTCTTCACGTCAGATCATGTTGATTGGGTCCCACTCTTCCTTGTATTTTTCTTTTTAATATAATAATATTTTTGCCATTACAGTCATTTGAAATTATGTTCCCAACGAAGACATCATTCACATATCCACACGAGAATCATTTCCTTGCTCTTTTTTATATCGTTTTTTAAATTAATTTAAGAAACTTTCTCAAATCATCCGCGCACCTGGATTTTTTATTTGCCTTGTTCTTTTCAAGCAATTGCTATTTTTTTAAAGAAGAAAGAAAATAGCATCACATTGTAGAAATTAGTTGAAAGACTTGCATCGAGTCTCCTATGGGATATTATGAGGTCTCTTTCAGTAACAGTAATAGCAGCAGCCATTAATCCAGAGAGTAGAAATATTTTACTATGAAATGAAGAAAGAAAAGAATTTTTTCTTTGATTCACCAATTCAGGTATCTAACAAGACTCTCAAAAAATAATAGCCAACGCTACTTCAATCTCAAGTAAACAAAAGATTACAACAATATGACATGACCCACAGCAACCATGTTACCAAACTTACCAACCCAAACCTGCAATTTACGTCTTTTGCTTATTTCCCAAATCTACATAGCAAATGGACCTCTATCTATATAGTTATATATATTTATATATATACCGATTGGGTCCAGCACCGACATTGATTCCTCTGATATTTTTGCTCTTCTTTAGAGCACTAGGAAAGGAATCCTTGATTGCTACTTGGAATCTTTGATTGCCAAATGCTACAAACTGTCATCAAGGCTTGTCGACCCACTCATTTTCTGCTGCGATTCTTCCTGAGCCCCGGCCACCCATTTTTCCAAAAGGACTCATAGCCGATAGCCCTTTGAAGCTGCTGCTTCCTTCGCTGCTGAAGTTGCGTGATTTCCTGGCTTTTCTCATCTTTGGTGAACCAATGTCTGCAATGTCCTGGTCAACATCTTCACAATTCTTGACTTTGGCAACAGCCAGCCTAACGATGGAACTTCGACAGAATGGGCACACTGGGGGGTTGAGGCATGCAGTTGTTGGGTTCGGTTTGTTGTGGCAACAGAGTGCTAGTGTGCACTGTGCACACATTTGGTGTCCACAGTCTTGTACCTCAATTGTGCAAACTTGTTCAAAGCATATGCAACACAGCTCTGTATCGCTCACCTGCATTTTATACGTAACATATTTGTACAACAAATATATTAGTCTCATGACTTTCTAGTCATCCGCTAAACTTGGTTCTTCAAAGGCTCTAAAACCTAATTACCTCGGATATATTGTCTTCTGTCCCCGCATCAGAATGCGAAGGAGATGGGAGTGAATAAGCAGTTCCCTTCAAGATGTTCTTCTCTCTCTCCCTGTTTGCATCCATTAAAGCACGTTCTAAAAGGGCTTTAGCCTCCTGATTAAGCTCACTAATGAACTTTAAAGGCGATGGCCAGACAAGTGGTTCGGCCGAAGATGGATTTAGTAGGGCTGCACAAGCTCCATGCTTATGTTTCAAAGCAACTATATAGGGGATTCTCCTGTGAAGGGAAGATTGTATCAATACTGTTATTTTGCAAAAGAAACTTGAGTCTAAAAGAAATGACTGCCACTTCATCTCTTAGTAAACTAGAACAGAAAAGGAATTATTTCTTTTGTTGGACTAAATAATTTAATTAGACTAACTACATTAACAATAGTTTATCAGTTAACATATTCATCAAATAGGTGCAATTAATGCCATTTTACTAGAAATACAACAAACGGATAATGGAAAGATAGATGGTTTAAGCCTTTCTAGCCAAAATCATGGAAATATGTGAAGAACATTGAACTATACCCTGATGCATCTCTTTGAAGGCGATCAGCACCCCATGCCAGCAATTCGCGGATGCAATCTAGAGATCCACCTCTAGCTGCCAAATGAAGAGGAGTACTTCCTGGGCAGCTGAGTAAACAGCACAATTCATCAATAAGACGAGACAAATCAAATAGTCATGTAACAGAGAGGTAAAAGAATACATTGGCGTGATCATTACCCATATCCGCCTGTGGAAGCACAGACAAGAGCTCCATTATCTAACAAGATACGCACACATTCAGGCCGTCTTTGACGAGCAGCTAAATGCAATGGCGCGGCTCCTCTACCATCTCTAATATTAACAAACCGTGCATATCCCCTAGATTCAAAGTTCTGTACAAGTAAGTAAAGCAAAAACAACAATAAATCTGGAGGGAAAATTGAATCAAATCTTGGAAAGCAACATATAATTACCAAGATACAGCAACAGGACTAGATTGAGCGGCGGAGAGGACAGCTTGAAGACAATCAGAATGGCCGTAGTAAGCAGCATAGTGCAAACAAGTTCTTTCATTAAGTGAATCAAACTTCAAAATCTGATCAAATCACAAAGATCACTCTAATCAATATTTAGAACTAACATCCATTTACCTTTTAGCTATAAATGGTAGACTGAACGTTTCTATTTGACACATACATTTGCTCCAGCTTCAATTAGCCTTTTTAGACAAGAGATTTTGCCATGCATTGCTGCTAGCATAAGTGGAGTCTGCAAAATTACAGTCACCGTTAAGAAAACGCACAAGATCGAGCAGTAGAGATTTCTCATTCACAAATTATTTAAAACAAAAAAGGAAACACTACCTGCTTGTGACGATTCACAACATCTGGATCCACAGATCGTTCTAAAAGCACAGATAAAATCTGCAAACAATTCAAAAACAAAAAAAGCAATCAATTAGCATTGAACAAAATCACAAACCATTCACAAAAACAACAAAATCCCACAAAAAAAAAAACTTTAAACACCAAAAACAAAACCCAACTCCTCAATTACCCTAAAAACCACCAAAACTAAATTAAAAAATAAAACAAGCAAATACTCAAAAAACCCACCTCGATCCGGCCATTGGCAGCAGCAATATGCAGTGCAGATTGACGATCATAAGCAGTAGTTTCGTGCAAAAGAGATGGGTCCCTTAAAAGCATAGCCTTTACAGTATCAAAATCACCAGCGTGCACAGCACTAAACAGCCCACTGTGTTCATGACTCGCTGCACAACTCAATCCTTGACCCATATTTTATAACTCGCTCTAAAACCAGGTGCTGTCACCGAAAAGGCGCTGCACCTCCACCACCACCACCACCGTCGTCTTCCGCCACCTTCTCTGATTAAAGGGAGAGAAGAGGTGGCTTAGCTCTCTCCGCCTTTGCTCGCCTAAATGAGAAAAAGGTCCTGTCTTTAAGTAGTCGTCCTCTTAAGGGGCAGTCTAGAGAGAATTTAGTGTTTTCTAGAGAGAGAAAGTCGTAGTATTGGAGTTTGGAGCTGCCCGGACGCTGCCCGTGTCAGTCATTCAGTCCGAGTACGGGCAGCAGTCAGATATTTGTTCGGGCAGTTTTTAGATTCCATAAAACAGTAAACTTACACTTTCCTGTCCAAATCTGGGATTTGGATTAATCTCTGCCGTTGAAACTCGCTGTGGTTTTTTTGGACCGTTGGATTGGAAAGGTGAGGGTGGGATTTTGATTTAGTGGATTGTATTTTATTGTTTAGTTAGTTTTTAGTGGTTAATTTATTGTTGAGAAGTTGGGTTTTTGGATGTATATGCCCAATAAATGAGCGGCATAGGTTTGGTTTGGAAGTTTATTTTACTAATTTACCCTTATGTTTTACTGAATATCACACTTCATGGTCTGTGTCTGCTAATACCTTTTGCCAGACAATGACACAGTACCTAAGGTGGAACAGTATAATGACCATTAAACCCTCTCCGTAATGCTTGTTAAACAGAAATAATTAAATTATGTAATATTTAATTGCTTCTACGGCAGTATAATAAGAAATTTAAGGTTTTTCCTTAAAAAAACAAAATAATAATATTAATAATAATTAATAAGAAATTAGAGGTTTTATTTCTAATTTTGTTGAAAAAAATTATACATATGAAAAACCAAATATAAAAATTATAAATATGTTGATCATGTAACAAAATATTAGTCTAACCTTGTTTTACTTGATTATCTGTAATAATATTAACGCGAGTTATTTTATAATTAGATTTATTTTTCACGTTTATAATCATATTGAACAAAAATAATAAAAATTAATTGCTTATATAGTAACATAAGAAACTACTGATTTTTTCCGAAAGAAATTATACATTAGCTCAATCTAGATTTTCTTAATTATCTATAATAAGTATTAATTATCTGACAAATTAATTAGATTTTTTTCCATATTTATCACCATGAGTATTACCATATTGGGTTAACTTACGTGTTTTGAAATGAAATTTCTTTCATGGTTTCAAAACTCTCTTAGGTGCATTTTGGCACTAGCAAATTTTTTTCTTTTGAGCAATGAGAAAGGGATTTGAGCCCAAATATATTATTGGATCGTACAGGCACTTATCATTAAATTTTGTCCAACATATTTTAAACGCACCGTAACATTTATGCTTTGTTTGGAAAGGAGTGTAAAATAAGGGTTGAAAGTAAAATAAATGACTTGGAATTTTACTGTTCATTTTCCTCCTAAAATGGAGTGAAAATGAAATTAAAATGCCATCTTCATATTTTACCTCAAACCAAATAAGTTTTCACTCTTTATTTTACATCTATCTAAATTTAGGTTTAGTACTTTAATGTATTCTAATTAAGGTGGAAATACCATTTTTATTATAATAAACAGTTTATTCATATTATTATTATTAATTGAAGCGTGGGTATAAATTATTAATGAAAGACATTCTTTCACACCGAAAGCAAAGTGTGTTTTTGAGGAAAAAAGGGAATTCTAAAATTTGAATTTGATGTTATTGGAATGAAAGAGTCGTAAAGGGAAGCATAAAATCAACTTCAAAAGCAACCCTCTCGATCGTCTATAACTCTTCCAAGAGGCCAAAATCAAAAATCACACAAAGCTATTTCCTTTAGAATTACTTCTTCCAAAGACCTTAAGGTTTCTTTTTACTTTTTTAGCAAACATTTGGAACCTCTCTTTCTATGTTTTTTGTTTCAATTGTGATTTCCAAGCCAAAGCAAAGTATAGAATGGGTTAATTTTGTTTCAATATATTTTTTATTCTTGCATTTATAGTCAATTTAAGCATACTAATCAACTTTGATTTAGTAATATCTGAATTGCATTTAGGAGCTTGAAAATTAACTAAAATATCAATTTAAGCACATCCAATTATGTTAAGTATCCATCTACATGTGTGAAATAAATAAAAAAAATATTTATTCTTAGCACCAATCAAAATGATGAATCCGACGCTTTGAATAATGTGGAGATGGTGTATTCATACCATACAACTAACACTAGAGCAATATATTATTTTCATAGGAAAATGTGTATATATACGTCGAATAGAGTAAACAAAAGTCCTCAAAATTGGCATTATTCCCTTGAAAAATCATTGCCAAAAAAAGCTAATCAATTATTTTAAAATTTTCAACCAAATGAAATTCACTTGCATGCACATTTATCCGACCTGATAATAAATTTAAACAAATAAAATTCACTTTTATGCAAATAAAATTTTTAAAATTCCTATCATAATAAACTTTTATAGTCGAAAGATTTTAAATTTAATACCTTTTACTCTTTATATAAATAAAAAGACCGATTAGATAAGATATTTCAATTCCTGTACTGGATATGTACGTGACGGTGATTTCTCTTATTCTTATAATGCCAATTTCCTAGGAAACACGTTGTCCAATCTTAGATCGAAAGAATGGTCATACATATGTATAATATCTGAAACTCAGTGCAGAACTTTCTCACACCCTAAAACGAGTAAATTGAGACACATTGGAACTACGAGACAAGAGGAGTTGGTTGGTGTTTGAAAACAGAATACAAATGGGTTCTTATACAAATCCTAGCTATTGTCAATTTTTGTTAGTTTCTAATCCCCACAATACAAATTTAATATGGTTTGACCATGTCAACAGTCAAGGAAAGCAAACTACAAAAGGTAATCGAAAGATTAAAAACAAGACCAAAGCTTTTTGTGCATAATTTCACATACGTATAAATTTAATTGGTGCGTAGAAATTAGACCCAAAAAAAGTATAAACAAAGATGGTATAAAGAGTTAATTTTCATACATCATTCAACACGTTCAAATTTTTTCGTAGATATTATAAAGAGGATTTGATTTTAAACAAGAATAATATTAGTGTTTACCGGAATTGGTTTAAGTGGAAAAAATTTAGATCCGTTAAGAAAGAAATCAAATGTCCAATAATTGTAAATGGATAAAATTTCATTTAGAAATGCGTTTATCTTTACGTGGCACGAGCAAAATCAAACTTTATGGTTCAATTTTTAATCGTAAAAAACTTCGCTATTTTCTGAATTTTTTATTTTGAAATAACCATCACATGACAACCCTAACCACCAAAAGTTTAACCGAAATCTGCTTTTTGTTTGGCCTATAACCAATGCATCGTTTTGCCAGGTGATGGTTATTTCGGTTTGCAAAAACATCAAAATTGGGCTGTTTTCAAGTGAATGAGCCTTTTTCTTTTTACGGTTACATAATATCAAGAAAAAATTTTCTTCTGCTATTTGGATACTTACATGTCAAATATTAGAAATCAAATCAACCAAAAAGATAAATTAAAAAATAAGAGATTCTATCCAAATCCTCCATTTTGCAACTAAAGATACTTGAGGACAAAGCTTTTATGTCAATTAAAGTGACAAATTAGGAATTATTCTTCTTTGAAATAGAATCAAAATGATTCTCACATGTAAGATTCTTTTAGTATCTCCATTTTGTAGGGTCCAAGTATTTGCTATTGCGTAGAAGCCATGTGTATACTATCAATTTCCAGAAAAATCTTTCAAGAATTAATTAGTATATACTTAGTCAATGAACTTGCCATATGTGGGCTCTTGATGGAATCTATTTTAGAATCTTTAACAAGTGTTAGATTTTGACAAATGGAGTGCAAATTCCAACCTCCTTCGCCATCCAACTTGTGTCTAACTAATTATTTTCTTATTTCTTACACTCAAAATGTTCAAAGGAAAATCTATCTTCCATACGTTAGTTGTTTTAGTGTTATCAAATCATAATTAATTATAAGCTTAGAGTATGATTAGAGCCTTTCATTAGTCTTTTTCCCCCCTAATTGCAAAAACACTATTGCTTGACCAAAGCATGGATAATAGCATTTAAGAGAGAAAATTAGTTGATATTATTATTTTCGATTTCAATCAAAGGAAAAGGAAATAATATTTATACAGGTGTAAACATCTTTTTATAAATAAAATTAATCGATTAACAGTTAATTTTATAAATAAAATTAATATACACGTAATCTCCAAAAATATTAAAAATAAAAAACTATGTTGAAAATTGTTGAAGGTGGTTCGAAAGGTTGAACTATAAATAAATAAGTAAATAAAAATAGGTAGGAGTGCGTGTAGAATGTGCATATGTAACTAATAATTCAAACAAACTTTATCTTTGAATTTAATTTAATTTGAAAGCAGCCTTCAGGTTTGATTAATTTGTCATATGAAATATTATTTATTTATTTTTATGTACCCACCTTTCCTCTTCTCTCTGCCTGCAGATCTCTTTTTCTTATTTTTATGAAATGAACCATAAAGGATTTAAAATTTTTTAAATAAAATACAACTATTTAATAAAAAAAAAAAGTATCCATATATTTGGTCTTCTTCCCTGTAATTAATATTTTAATAATATAATTATTTTTTCAGAGCATTAGATAATTTTTCAGTGCCTATAAGTGACTGCAATATACAACTTCATAACACATGAATCAGCCTAATGTAGTGTGCCAGAAGGTGAAGGGCGTGTTAGGCAAAATGTCATCATCTAATCAATAAAAATGACAAAGAAGTTCCCCTTATCCATTCACACATGTCATCATCTAATTTTTCGTATATAGATGTATGCAAATTTTATTCATTAGAGGGCTTGAAATTTTTTATTTTTATGAATCTAATATAAAAATTTTGAATCGTTGATGAGCCATTGAGCGGGGATAAAACTCGTGAAGGAAAAGTGAAAAAGGATTCTTTTTTAACTAAGAAGCTTTTGATGTGAACCAATTGTTATGGTTTGATCCTCTGTTGAGGAAGTAAGCTATCTCAAATCAACTTCAATATTCTTATTCTGTTCACCACATCTCCATGAAACCATTGGTTATGACTTTTGGACCATTTGGAAACTTGGCTTTCCCTATTTTTGGGACAATATATTCCTAAAATAGTCAATTCCCACTCTATATATAGGTTTATGTCATCTCCTAATTAAAACTCCTGCTGCAATTATAAAAATTGCCACACTGATAGAGCCATATCTGTACAGACCTTTTAATATTTGAGCCAAATGTAGTTGGAGTCCAGTGAGAAAAAATAAATTATTGAATTCAATATTCACTAAACACATCTACAGGAAGAGGTGAAAAGTTTTAACTATGATTAAATCCTGAGTCATATTAGATAGTCTTTGATAATGACATCCGTATATCGGTGATTTAAAAAAAATATAATAATTAATAAGCAACAGTAGAAATTTATAAGTAATTGGATTTATTTTTTAATTGAATTCAGTACGCTCCCAAGTTACTGAATAAAAATAAATAATGGCTCATTTGAAAGCATTATTTATTGATCCACAAGAAAGATAGAAGCGTCGTTATCATATTTTACAGACCTTCAAAAGCTGCGCGTGAAAGAAAAGGTTCATAGCTTTTATCGCCACCTGGATAAAGTCATGAACTACCTATAGGGCCAGGGCCCAATAATGTCCCAAATAACAACAAGGCTCAAGAACATCAAATTGCTTAGTAGGCCCAAAGTCAAATAATTTGGGCTCTCTTTGGACTTAGAGTTGCATTGCCTCTTACGATTTCTTTTACATGCAAGCAATTGTCTAAGACAACTTAAATCATTTGCAAGCATATCATGACATAGTCTAGGAAATTAGATTTTGATCAATGGAGTGAAAAGTAAAATTTACTTTATTAATTCAATTTTTTTAATTCTCACACATCTTAATAATAGGACCGAACCTAATAATATTTAGGTACAATTTTGAATTTCATAAATAAAATTTACTAGAAATGCAGTCGACTTTGAAATTAAAAATAACAGTAATAGAAAAAGACATTTTTGTTTTTGGACATATCACGATCACCAACACAGTTTCTTGAGACATTATTATGCGGTTGTTGAACGATTGCAGTGTAATTTCTTCAAAAGAGAACAAAAAATCCCAAATGTCGAAGCATAATTGATGTAATGAGACTATAGCTCTGATTTTTCTTTTTTTTTTCAGAATCCTTTTATCTTTCTGTGATGCATTTACAACCTCTATGGTTTTGGGCCCTCGCCAATAATCATCCACTTTGCTTTACATTTTTTTTTCTATAAGAAGCTTAGGATTTTTATTTTATTTTTTTGTTAATTATTATTTGCTCAATTTATGTTGCTAAGTCCAAATTTTATGTTTACAAATTATTCAAATATTCCATTTAAAATTGTGATGTTTTTTACCTAAATAGAAAATTGTTGGTATCAATTCAAACTTTAGCATGTGCTTATATAAGCTTTATAAAAAGCAATATAGAGCCACAGAAAGGCTTCATAGGGGGGGCAACATATTAATCAACCGCCACCTCCTTAAGTATTACTAAGATATTCAAAATAATAGTATGAGATTTATTTAATTAATCCTAAATTTCATCATATACATAGAATAGAGATGATATGCATGCGCGGATGTATCATGTCTGTCTGAATACAACATGTGACAGTTAAATGGCTAATGCATAAATTTCACCAAAAATTTTGGTGGATTATCTTATGGCCCTTCAACTTTAGGGATATTTAATTATAATTTTACATTTTTACATTTCAATATTAATTATATTTCTCCTCAAAATAGAATATTTTTAAAGAATTTAGTCGTAATTTTATATTTTTATATTTTATTTTGACGAAATATATAATTATTATTAAAATATAAAAGTATGACAAATTGATGACAAAGTATAAACTTAAATTTACTCGTTCCACTGACAGTTAACAATTAGGTAATTGCAAAAGCGCACAAAAAATTCTTTATCGTAAACCTCAAGAGGGGCTTATGAGCAGTGCAATAATGCATGTGAGAGCAGGCCTAATGGAAGGTACGGAAATACTCTGCGAATTGCACCACCAACATAACTTTATCGTACCATTTTATCTTCACCAAAAGCTAAAAGAACCCTAATACCATCTTTCTCTTTTGATGAATAATTATTTTCCCAATACCCTTTTCACAAAAGTACATTAAGACTCTCATCTTTGAAAGAATTGAGAGAGAGCTATAATCCATAACCCTAATATCAAATCAAAAGCTTGTCAAGTTTAAACCATATAAGTAAACATTAATTTGTAGACCAAAGTTGAAAGATAAGCAAGAAAAACTCTTGTCAGGTATGTCTTCCCTCTCTCAGCCCTTCCTTTCCTCTGCCTTTCCAAATGAAACAGGAAACGGAATCTACGTCAACATAAGATTGAAGCTCCTTATAGACAAGAATTCAAACAAGGTATTATGTGGAGAGGCAGGTAAAGATTTTGTAGACTTCTTGTTTGGGCTTCTGCAATTTCCATTGGGTCGCATAGTTGGTCTTCATCAAGAAAATAAAGTTCCTGTATCAGTTGCCTTTTGTAAAATCCACTAAAGTGTTGAAAACCTAGAAAATAGCCATTTCTACTCTAAGAAAGGAAATAGCTGTTTCCCATCTCCTACAGTTAAACAGTCTCTCTTGAAGCCTAGAGTGGATTCTTCTGAACTTGAGTTTCATCCCCTTGTCCCAAAGTATAACCTTTATACTATTCATTTCCATACTTTGGGAGCTCCAGTCCAAATCCACTGAAGGAGGTGAGGTTAGGGTTTATTAAAGAAGATACCGCCAAGTTTATGGTGATGGATAGTTTGAATATTACTCCATGGTCCGATATTTCTCTTCTTACTCTTGTTAATAAGTTCAATATCAGATAGTTTAGCTCTATTGAAGAGAAACGTCGTCGTTGATTTCAACCAGGTAATTAACATTCTTCTATTCAACAACTTCTCTTATATGAAGTATATAATTGGTGACGTTCTTTGTGCATTTTGTAGAGCTTGGAGTTATTGAAGGCCTCGTTTGAGTAAGAAACAGTTCTGACTGATGTGTTCATTGCGAAGAATTATGCTTCATTTGTTGAAATTAAATAAATAGTCAAACATGATTTGGGTATAAGTTCAGCCTCGTGTGCTGTGTGATGAGACATATATAATGTGTATAATGTATTTTTGGTTTGGATGCTCGCGTAGCTTTGGAAGTTTATACATAAATTAATCAAGTCATTTCCCTATAGTACATATTTCTTTTCAATAATTATGATGTTCAATTTAAAAAAAAAATCATTAAATTAAATAGATCGCATTTCTAAAGTCCAATTTGTTAGACTTAACAAAAAAAATTCAACAATTCTTCTATTTTTATTTTTAGATTCTTGTCGGAGACCAATTTTAGCATATGGTTACATGCATGAGTTCAGTTCATTAATTCAAGACTTTTAGTCTGATAAGTTCATATATATGAGCTTAGAGTTTTTAATTTCTAAAAATATTCTAATTGGTTTCAGAATATCATTCACTTTCATTGTAAGCACATAATCCAAAATCCAAGTATAAGCTAAATACACATTATTAAAAACTTAAAACCCATAATCCAATATCCCTTGCTTCTAGGGCTGTAAATGAAATGAACTCATCAGCTGCTTGAGGCTCAACTCAATATTTGATAAGCTTCGTACGAGATCGTTCCATAAGCTTACCAAGCCCAACTCATTAGCTAGCGAGTTGACTTTATCGTGTCAAGCTGAGCTCATGAGTTAGCTCAATAAGTTAAAATTAATTAATTTTATATTAAACCGATGTTGTTTTGGTTAAAGTCATGTATGCTTAAAATAATCAATACACATAAAGTTGCAAGCATAACATCTCTCATCTCAAACTCAGTAGGAAATATAGAAACAGGTATATAATATTTCAAGTCCAATTCAACCATTCGTAAGCTTCTTAGAGAAGGGATTCTTTATTTTAAAGATGCACTGCAAGTCATTTTCTTTTCATATGAAAAAGTAGAGATACAGTGTTTTTATAAGATTTTTAATCAGTTCATACTTCATAGAGAATTAAAGTGGTATTAAAACATAAAAATATCTCCTTTTTCCACACCAAGCCAATATCTATTTTGGTTTAACAATGTCAAGCTGTCAAGAAATACAATTCCTCTAAGAATTCTCGATTATTCCTATACAGGTGTCCTTTTACATGAACCTAATTTAAAACTGAATGAGGTTAGCTAACTAAATATGCTTTTTTAGCAGAGTTAAAAAAGTACCAGAGGCAGCTAATTTAGCTGAAATGTATCTCCATTCGCCAACTAGAGGCCCCTTTGTCACAAAAACAAAGATTTTGGATATGCACACAAGTGAAACAACCATGAAATGTTGCAAGTGCTATCAGTCTCCTACTGCAAAGAACTCCTTTACATTTTGAAGAATACCCTTATCGTATGGATTCATAAACTGCATTTGAGCAAAGCTTCCGCCTGCTTTGGCCAAAAATACCAAGATTTCTTTTGTGACATTGACGCTATAGATAATTAGCAACAAACAATATAGTGGAATATATTTACCTGATTGGGACTGAATAATACCTTGGAACTCTGAGTATTTCTTCCAGTTTATCTGGAGAAAAAAGTGAGTGTTGCTTAGAAAATTCGATATTACAAACTCAATCTGCATGTTTATAGAAGATGACATTTTCCCTCATTCTCTTAATGAAACCTGAGGCATGGATTGACCAGTTGTTCAATAGAGTATGTTCAAATTATATACATATAATAAAATAAGCTTCTATTCTCTCACACGAATACTCGCATACATTTGGCACAGCCTCTTAATCCAATTATCACTTGGGAACTTACCCACTCATCAGTCCTGATGTTAAAGCATATGCAATATATATGCCACGCCATAAAAACAGCCTAGTCACAGAACAGATCAATATTAGATCTTTACAACAGATCCATGTTACTACTCTGGCTCTGAAGAAAATTGCAGAAATTGGACATTAAGCGAACACAAACAAGACCTGCCACAGTACTTGGAGAAGGGTAAACAGCATTGTGCTAATAACCAAATTTCCACCCAGACCATTCTACAAAAATAACATGCAGTAATTAGGGGGGGGGGGGGGGGGAAGGGGAAAGAATGGCAGAGAGATAGAGAGTATCACTTGCACTGTAGAAGCACAGGATGTTAATAAAAAGGTAGTTTATACCACAGAATGGCCTACCTCAAACCTCGTTCCGTCTAAGATAAGGGAATCCCTTGCAACTGGGAAAAACACAAGAACATGAGATTTAGTTCTGTGGAACGTGGGATGTTCAATGAGTACTCAACCATAAGGAAATTTAAATGCATAATGTCTACTTCGTGCATCATTCAAAATCTATAATGCCAGAAACAAGAAATCAAGATGTATTCTTCAAAATCTAGAATCACATTGCAAAGAAATTCTAACTTTTAATTAACATAGCCTGGAATATTGCTGTCTACATCAAGCAAAGAAAGGTCAACAACAGCTAGATTGAGAAAGGAAAACACGAGAGGCAGGTTAAGCTTACACTGAAATGAACATAAAATGTAAGAAGCTTCAGTACTGAGAAATCCAAGTAGAAGAACCATGAAGAGGACATGGTTATTCTGTCCTGCACAATGTGGATATCTTAAGTATGTGAAAAGGCCATTTAAAAATGAAACCTGTTGGATTTGATCAGTCTTACATATGGAATTCTAACATAATAGTCACCTATACAGTTCCCAAAAGCAGGACAATGGTGGTCAAAACCCTTTATACATGCCTTGCAGATCTTACAATATCTAATCCGCTTCAACTGCAAAGAATCCTGTGAAACAATAAAACATTAATGACTAATCATATTACAAAGAAAAGCAACGCAAGCAAATGAAAATATACAAGTTTAAGAAGTGGGGAATAAAGAAGAAATAAATCCAGGAAATTGCCAGTGGTTTGAGGAGAATGTGAGGAAAAGAGCTAGAGATCATAGCAGGCCATAAATAATACAGATATCAGCCGCATGACAGCACAATAAATTTAAACTCAAGTGAACATTAAGCTGGCAATTTGCATGCAACGATTGCAAAGCGCACAAATTCTAAAGCCAAATGAAGGGACCCATATGATTAGGTTGAAGAGTTAAGCATTTGTTGTTGTTAACAGAAAAACTTAAGAGTTGCTAATTCATAATACCGAGAGGGTAGAATCAAAAGAAATTTTAAAATTGTATGTAGCTAACATGCATTCAGATCAAGGCATAGAGTTAGCTCAATTTTGAGTAAATTACATTTAAACATACAAAACTATTAACACTTCAAAGGGTAAAAAAAAAATTGAAGCCCAACAGCCTTGACTAATTAGCTCAATTCAAACCTACTACCTCATCACGAGCTTCAACTTCAAGGGCTTTGATTTCATCACAGTTATCTGAATAGGAAGATCCATAACTTACAAAACCAGGATCACTTGATAAGATACTGCCAGCAGGAACATTTTGCTTATTTATATATAGATGACAACAAAGCAACAAAATCCTTTTTTCTCAATGCCCAACCGAACAATGGAAGAGAGTAAACAACCTACGTAAACCAATGAACAGCATGACAACCTCTCCACTGAACACAGCACTAATTAGATGTGGAATGGCTGCAAAACAGTTAAGAATGTGAAAGTCATTAACACACAATAATGACTTGGAATTCTAAATTTCTAAATTTATGTAACCAGTCATGCTTGAGTAAAATTTTTAACAAAATAAATACAGTATGCAAATGAACTCCAAACTTAACAGAGTACAAGCTAATAGAGCCAGATATTCAAAACTGAATTCTATCTTTAATCTAAACATGGATATTCATTTGCAAATTTTTTAAGACGACATTCAATTTCAAATGAAATGAGTTCCATGTTAATATAGAAAGCAATCACAAATTTGAATAATTTAGACAAGAAACAAAATATTATGACCTATGGAGAACGTAAATACCTCGTCGAATGACAACCCAATAAACGCCCCAAACGAAGAGAATATTGAAGAAGACGAAAGCTGGAGCTGATGCATAGACTCCAAGAATCAGCCTCAACCATCTCCCAAACACCAAAACTAGCAGCGAAACCACAACTGTATAACACAAAACACTTTACAGCAAAGTCCAAAAAACTCGATGGACAAACATTGAAAAACAAAAGACGAGAGATAATTGAGGAACCTGAAAGAGCGAGTTGGAGGAGCAGCGAGGAAGTAGAGAAGAAACGAGGGACAAGAGAGAGTGTAAATTGAGTAAGCAATACTAAGAACAAAGAAACTGTGCAGCGACAGATTGAAGTTAAAAATGGTTCCTTTTTGTTCCTCTGATCTTTGAATTGTTGCATTTTCCTGCGCCAATAACTGCTTCCAGAGCTCGGAATTTGATTCTTGATTTATTTTTCCCGACTTTGGTGAGACTCTCTCTTCTCTATTTTTTCTTGTTCTTCTCCCTCTCTTTCCCTTTGCTTGTTCTTCTACTTCAGCCCAATAAACCGGAACTCTAACTCATCCAGAAGCCCATTTGAAGCCCATGTCAACATATGTGATTCTTTTGGTTTTGGCCTTTTAGGGGTCTCAAAATAACAATAATTATTGTTATTTACAGTTTCAAAACTAACAATAATTATTAATAATAATATTTTATTTCATCTGTAGGATTTTCCATATTGTTCTGGTTAATTGAGCAACAGAACAAACAAAATAGAATAAACAAATTTAATTTAGGTAGATTTTTCCACTTGTCTCAATCTAATATTTAAAAAGAAGAGTTGAAAGAAAATTTTAAAAGACCAAAAGACAAATTTAAAATTACTTTATTACTCATTGTAGAATGGTATTGGTAGAATAGTAGAATGGTAGTTAAAAGTAATTCTGGTGAAGAAGCACAAGAGAGCGTATGGAAAATAAAAGTATTTGATTCCTGACAAAAGGGCAAAAGACTAAAAAGACCAAAAAAAAATAGAAAAAATTCATGGGTATGGCTACCCAGTTGCCTGTTTTGAAAAAAGAAAAAATTAATAAAAAATCAGATTGAATTAGACACAGCGGATTCACTGAACCATCGGTTGGTTCATGAAACCGGCGGTTTATTGTCAAATTTGATTTTGTGCGTTTATTGTCAAATTTGAAAATGAAGAAGTGAAAGGTCACGTAGGAAGCAGACAATTGGATAAAATTTAAAGAAAAAGCTGAGTCAGATATTCAAATAAAGACAAGTAGACAACGAGAAAGAAAATACATTGCAACTAGTGACTTTGTGATTTAAGGTATACATATTCCATTTCACTCCGTTGGAACGCAAAATCACCTAGAAAAATTCAATTTTATACTTTGATCTTAAATATTTTGGTAACTGTTAACTATTTTAGTAGTATTTAGTTGTTAGCTGTTTGAGTAATTTTTTATAAAACGTTAAAAGTTAAATATTATATGGGTTAATTTTTATAAAATGCTACATTAACTTCTAAAAGTTAATTCAAACAGTATCTTATTGAATACTGTAAAAATTAGATGTAAACAGTTAAACATTTTATGAGTTAACTTTTATAAAGTGCTATCGTAATATCTAAAAATTAGTTCAAATATTATATTATCGAATACTATAAAAATTAATATTTAGTGTTTGATCGATTGAAATGCTAAAAGTTATTTAAAAAAAACTGTTATCAAACAGGGTCTTATTTTCCGTAAAAATCTCATTGTAAACAGCAGATTTCTTTTCATTTCTCAATTTCACTTTGCCCTTCTACCACATTCTTGTAAGTTATAAACTTGAAATAACTCGATTCGTTTACAACCTAGTTTTGAGGTTAGATTTGTATTTATAATAGTTTTTTGTTTTTTTATTAATTTAAATTTATTCGGAAGTAAAAATAATTTTAAGAATAGATCAATAGTAACAAATTTTAACTATTTTTTATTCAAAAATGATTAGTAATATTATGATCTAACTAGACAAAAACTACAAGGATATTTATAGAATTTGATTACAAGTTCTATAAAATTAAATTTAGGATGCTTTCAAATTATTTATTTTTAATTTGAATTTCACCTTTGTCAATTACATTAACTTTTGAATGTGAGAATTTATAAAATGTTTTTATGTGTTATTTTTTAAACTATCAGTGTCCATACTCTATTATTAGAAACCGTCTAATCTGGCTAGAGGCTTAATTATAATTAAAACTCTTCGTCCTCTTCCTGTAGGTGCGTTTAGTGATATCGAACCAGAGAACTTTTTCTACATATCCAGCTTATATTGCCAATTGAGTCACAACCTTTAGGGTAAAACATGTATTTTTAAATAAATCTTAAATTTTTTATTATTATTTAAAATTCATGATGTTATTGATTCATGGATGTAGATAAATTTAATATCATAAAATATAAAAAAAAAACTAATCAAATATTATTCTAAGACTTAAAATCAAGTTTTTCCATAGAATTAAAAGGTATTTCTTCATCTCTTTAGCATAAACTAATCCACTTTGGAGCTATAAATTATAAATATTTTTAGTGCTCTCAATAATTACTTATTTTAGGGATCAAATATGTCTAATAACATAAATTATAAAATATGTGATTAAATCATTTATCATCTAAATTAATATATTATTATTAAAATTAAAATCAAGTTAAATCTGACTAAATTGATTTCAATATGACTCCATGATAAAGAAAATCTAAATATTTTTCAAAAATAGTAGTTATATATTCAAACTTTTAAAATAAATTACTTTATCTAAGTTTTGAAAATTAATTACAATTATATTTATATAGCCAAAATTAAAATAAAAATAATTTATTAAATTTAAACCTATTTTTTTCTATTTCTCATCACCAAATTCAATCCTAGCATAACCCTTTATTATTTTCTCGATCAATATATTCTCAAACGTATTAAACATTGAGTGTAAATTGATCAAATATTCATTTAATTTTGAATTTAGTATAAAGTAATTTATTTTCAATATATGAAGGTAGTGACAAATTTGGTGACAAAGCATTTTAATTTAAATGATCTGACTCAAAATAATTAGATCAACGTTTATTTAGTGGAGAAACTAGAAAAAAGAAAAATTTAGAATTAAGAAAATAATTAATATTTTCTTAATTCTAAATGAAAAAAAGTAGAAATAAATTTATAATTGTTATATTTTGTTTTTAAATTTTTATGGGTGCTCACATGCAATACAATTATCATCAACAAACAAGTGAAATTGTTAGTTAACTCACCTGTTGGTGACGCAGTGGATTCTCGCAAATTGAGCAAACAATGTCGTTTGTTACGCTAAACGCCGAAACTTGAATGAGAGTGACAGAAGGAGCAACTTGAACTGTTCTTGCGGCGTGTCACATGCACCTGCATCATCCGCACTGATTGTGTTAGGTCCCACATATATCCGACGGTGGATTTAATATACAGCAAGACTTTCTAGTTTCTAGCTTTCTCGGATGATTCTCCGTATCACCAAATCCAGACGGTCGTGATTCTTTCCCAGCTATCCAATACCGGATCTTGCCACGGTGGATACTGTATATGGTCCCATCCAATTTCTTTGCTTACAAGTCGACCACGTGCTTCGATTCGCGCGTTGTGGGCTCCCACTTTTCCATTTATTATGAGTTTTTTATTCTTTTTTAATCTGGGATGGAAGATTCAATTCAGCTGGGTGCATTTAACATGCCTCTTTCTTTTCTTTTTTCAAGATGAAACATGCCATTTTCCGAACCCAAGCTGCATATCCATATCGTATTTTATGGATAAATTATTATTTAATCATTTTTAATTTGATAATTCTTTTCAAAAAAAATCTTTTTAATTTAATAATTAACTATTTAGTCTCTATCTTTTTTAAAATATATTAAAGCGTCCGTGTAGTTTATTGCTTGACAAGTCATTTCTTTCATAATGTATACATTTGCTGTTGCTTTTAAATAAAAAGATTCAAATGTACTTCATGATATGATTTTTTTAAAATATCATGATCATTCTAAAAACAAATTAATAATATGAATAATTGATTCATATTATTAAAAAACTAATATTATAAAAAATAGTATATTATTAATAAATTCAATTTTTCTTTTAGCATGAAAAATATTTATATTGTACCTATTATAAATATATTTATATTAACTTATTAAAAGCAGAATTGAACATACTTTAGTTAAATGGACGGAATCAAATACATTCAATTCACTTTAATTTGATACCAAATATGTTTGTCTTTATAAAAGCTTTGATACCAAAATATTGGAATAAGGCAGCCTATCATCTGTGATCTCAAATTAAAAGAGAGTATACAAATATATTTAATTATCTCCATTTAATAATAAATACAAACCTATCTATATATTTAATTAAAGATCACCTACATATAATCATAATCTATTTATATACTAAAATATTATCACATATTTATCATTTGTTTAATAAACAATATTTTAATTTATACTATCTTCCAAATGATTATTAAAATCACTTGCTTACCAATAAAGTGTCGGTTAATGTAATTAGCTATCTCAATTTCTGTCATAATGAAGATATAAGTTTGATCATGGAAAGTACATGCTTAAAAATAATATTACAATTTCAGTAAAATCTCGTAATATTTTAACATTTTATCACATGCTTAATGTATAATATTTAATTTATACTTCCGACACCGTGTATGGTAAATTCACATAACATCAAGTCGATAATTAATTGCTATTTTTAAAATTTATAACCATCAATTGCTATTTTATCCACTTTTTCTAGTGAAAAGACATTGAAATCCTCGTTTATCTCATTCGTTTTACTAAATTGACTTAGTTTATAGATGAGATCCAAATACCAAATATATAATTTTTTTTTAAATTAAATATTTTTTTTAAAGAAAGAAAGCAGTACATTAAGAGCAATCAGAAGCCGAAGCTTGCAACACAAACGCAGGAGGGTCGTCAAACCACTCTCCAACGTCTGACTCTGAATGGGTTGCCTGAGCAAGTAAATGAGCCACCACATTCGCATACCGGGATACAAAACTAAACAAAACAGAAGGAATCTCATGCATAAGAGATTTACAATCATCAACGAACAAACCAAAAGAAGAATCATCAATATAATGAGGAGCCTGCAAAGCAGAAATAACCAGCTGGGCATCAGATTCCACTTCAAAACGCTGCCAATTAGTTGCCTAAACCCAGCTAGGAGCTTCTTTGATACCCAAACATTCAGCTTACTTTGGCAATGGCGAGCCACTACAAATCATGTTCTTCGCAGCAACAAACTGCCCAGCTGAATCGCGGACAATAAAACCCAGATCAAACCGATTTGAATTCAAACCAGTGGCAACGTCCACATTAACTTTGAGCCAGCCAAGTTAAGGTTTTCTCCAGACAGCAGTCTCGCCATAAAATTATTAAACCATTACCATATTAAGCTCAATAAAATTTTGGAGTCTCTTCACTTAATTGAGCTCAATAAAATTATTAAATCATTGCCATATTAACACAAATTTTGCAATTTGACCCTTCGACCTAAATGTGATAGGAAATAAATTAATTAAAAAAAAATATTGCCTTGCACGATATTCGTAAAACGACTATGAGCCATACCGTTTTAGGGTTATAGTTAAAAGGAAACCGGCTTGGATATATTGTAAAAGGGAGCCGAGCCAGAGCCGATTAGTGTCCTCCCAAATTAAGACACAAGTCACAATCGAAGAGGAGAGAAGTGACCGGCTATCTTCCCCTAACGTACCACCACCCACTCCGTGCATGTGGCCCATGTGCATCTATCAATCTCATACGCCTGCCCTTTAAATCATCGGACGTCAATGAGTCTCTCCACGTGTACGCTCCCGATCAATTCAAAGTGTGACAAATATAAAAAATGAAGTCGTTTCATATTTGGTTCTCTGACTTTTTCTCTTTAATTTCTCACTCATTTAATCGAAGGGCACGGGAATCTCTGGCCCTACCTTTAATTTTTAGGCTTCATTGTTCAACGCCAATACCACACGATTTGTATTATCTGTCTCTTAATATTGCTTAGCTGTGGTCAGTGGGAAAAAAATATTTTAAGATCGTGATTTACAACCGTTTTATGTATAAAGACATGCACTCTTGTCTATATATTGTAATTTGGGTTAGTGAACTATTGTAGTTTTAACTTTGTTTGATCGATTAAATAATATTTAAATTTGCTAATCATGCGTGATTTTATCAGTCTTTTCACTTATACGAATAATGAGAAATCTCAAATTCATGTCCTTTTAATTATACGTGTTTTAATCAATTTATTGAGTTAAGTGGAGGGCTACTCCTATTGTGTAACTCGTAATGTTGTTTCAGCTCATAAAACTTCACAATGAACTGAAAAGAAAATAGTTAAAATTTTTATATTCAAGCTATTAATATTTTATGACCGAATATGAATTCAATTAAATGATAATAAAAATAACTCAAGGATTTATAATGAAGTGGGTGGTAAATAAATTTTGGTTTTTTGCAAAATGGATTCCAAACACTTATTCACTTAAAGCCTCGATCATGTCTGAACAGATTAAACATTGAGATCCATGTTCAAGCCCACGAGCCTAAAAGTTATAGAGATATGTCAGTTGATTTATATGATAACAAATTTTAATCAGTTTGCTTATTTCGAGTCAAATAACTGTTAATTTTACTGTACAGTCGGATCAGTAAAAGTGAATTGTATTAAAATTATAATTTTTCCATCAACAAATAATTGAATGAGGAGTAGTGAACTGTGTTCCCATACCAACTTTATTTATAATACTAAATTCTGAACACTGACAAAGTAATACCAAAACCATGAAGATTGTTAGGTCTATATGTGTGTGTCCCACACGCTGTAGAAGCCCTTGAGCACTTTATTGCAACTATGTACAATAGAAGATGCGTGTGCATGGCTGTTATTATCTTTTTCTGTTTTCTGTTTTCTTCTTTTCCCCCGTCATTTCCATGTATGACATATTTTATTTGTTGCTCTCTTCAATTAGATTTTGGTTGGGTATTATTTTCCCCCATCATTGATTATGCCTTTGTTCAAAAATATCATTGGTCTATAAATAATTTTTTAAGTGATAATTGTTAGTCATATACAAAGAGTAAACAAGAAAAAAATATTTATTACTCATTGAAACTGCAGATGTGATAAATATTTTAAAATAAATTTATTTTTTTAAATGTGATAGATATTATAGAACATAGTTCATAGACAGTGAGTAGTGCTATAAAATAAATGAATATTAAATGTGTATTGATTATTTTATTTCAATCTATATATCTGCAATAAACTTTATTTTAATTAAATGAGTATTTATTAAAGGTATAATTAATCAATTATCCTTATTTTCTTCCTAAAATTGAGTTTATCCAATCAATTTATTATTATTGTGAAAAGTGAAAAAATTAACCATTTTAACAAAATGGAAGGAGTAAACATAACTAAGGGTCTATGCCTAAAATAAACATTTATGAATAGAGAGAGTCATATCTGTCGAAATGAAATTAATTTTATATAAAGAAATGACGTGGAGATATTTTTTTTTTTAGCAAAAGGGTCAACATTTTTGCGTGAATTGAATAATTACTCGAAATTACGAGGCAAATGGCACATATACCGGCCTGAAAAACAGATTCTTTACTGATAAATCGTTGTCCGAGTCATATTGTACTCGCACACACCGGTACTAGTTTAACCGACCCCAGGAACCCGACGTTGTACAGTAAAAACACAAGCGTACCCTACAGCTCGGCGCGCCACATAAGCCAATCCATTCCCTTACACTTAACCCAACCAAATCCATTCACATGTAAAATAACTAACCTATGAGTTAATTCCTAACCCCACTCCAGTTTAGCTTACTTCGAGCCGCGCCACTAAAACTCTCTCTCATCCTCCCTCTCTCACTCTCTCTCCTCTGTGTCTGTCCCTCTGCAGCTTTCTCTGTCTAAAAGTCACTCGTGGAGACTTGAGACAGCCATGGCCATTGGCCAACCATTTCACTAATCTTGTCCACAGAAGAACTAAGCGTACTGTCTCTAATACTTCACAGTACGGTGCGTGCAGTTAGGGGGAGAGAGAGATCTGGTTTTGGTTTTCCGGCGAAATGGAGGACGAGAAAGGAGCGATGGTGCAGAGTTTGATTGACACAGTGAACGATATAGCTTCGATCTCTGATTATAGGTGTACGGTCAAGAAACAGTATTGCAATTTGGCTAGGAGATTGAAGCTTTTAACGCCAATGTTCGAGGAGATTAGAGAAAGTAAGGAGCCGATCCCTGATGAGTCTATGAAAGCTTTAGTTTTGTTGAAAGAAGCTTTGGATTTAGCTAAGGAGTTGCTTAGATTTGGTAGCGAAGGCAGCAAGATCTACCTGGTGTGTATGTGTTTTCTTGCTCTAGATTTTTAGTGCTTCTGTTTGGATTTGGATCTGTTTGGCTGCTGAGAAAGTAAAGAAAAGTGGTGTCGACTATAAACTATTATTGGCCGTAGCAATTCTGTGAAGATATGAATATTTTATTTTGCGTATTATGTTCTTATTTCTTTTGGATTTTTGGGTACGATAAAAGAGTCAACTTGATTCGGTTATATAATTGTGTGCTTAATCAAAATAATGGCGAGGATTACCAGACCCCATTTTTTTACAATTACATTTTTAATTATCGAAATGGAGTAGCAATTCGTTAAAAAGTTTGAAGCCCATTTGCTTCTAATTTCGGTTTTTATGCTGAAATTGATTCAGCTGTGTTGCAAAGATGTTGCTACTGAATTTGTCAATTTTGTGCCCCTTTTAGCTTCTGGCATAATCATATAGTAGATTTCAGGAAGTGTGATGAACTAGAATCAGTCAGTTACATGCTTTAACTCGATTTCTGTTTATTTCTTTGACGCTGATATAGATAGAATGTTTGTTATATGTGTTTTATGAGCATCCATTTCATTTGTGGATCTTGTAATTTGATTCTTCTCTTAATATTTCTTTATTACTGATCTTCTTTTGTCTCCATTTGTCTTGCTTATACTAATTTTATCAAGATGTATTATTCGGGTATGACCTTGTCTTTTGTTATGTTTTATACCAGCCGTCCCTGATTCTGTGGCCATGCCTATGGCTTGATGGGTATTAACTTGATTCATCATAATATTATGGGAAGGTGGAAGGACATGTTTTCATACATCACCTATGTTCCAAAATGCATGTTTGTCATTCTGTATCCAGCTAAAAAAGAAAGATGATGTCAAATTTAATGTTGCTTGATCTTCGGTTATTAGAAGTTGACACACCATTTCATGCAATCCGTCCTCTTTTTTCTGATTGATAAAACTTTATTCTGCGGGTCAGTTTCTGTTATGAGATTTGTTAAAGGAATTTTGATTGTTGGCATTGAGTTCTTGATCATTTAGCTAAATATAATGTTCCTTCCCTCTATTTCTGGTTTTACTTTAATGCTACTCAGAGATGCATGCTGTGTCTGAAGTATTCTTGTTACATGTCTAGTTTCATATTTGTTTGATTACCTATGCAATAGTTTAGGTTTATCTTGTTTTATGTCTTTTATTAAGGGATGGTAGTTTCTGGGATCTAGTACCTTAAGATCATATGGAAGTAGGGGGAAAGCTATTGGTTCCGAGTTCAGCTCCCCTCCCCTTCTCTCTCTCCTCCATATTCATTCATCTATTTATATCTTGACAAATTCCCATCAAAATTTTGATCCTGTAAGTCTTGACAATAAGAACTACAAATATTCGTAAGAATTTTCGATGAGTTTTTATGATGGTATTCAGCTAGGCATTCTTTCTCACTCTGAACACGCTGAAGACTGCAAAATATTCAGCAGAAGCTTTTCCAAGGCTTTTTAACAGACATCTGCTCAGCCTATAGCCAGCGGCAGCGCGACATACAGTTGATGGGGTGCATGAAATTTTTTTCTTGACAACCAATTATATATCTATAAAGCGAATCCCTTAAATTGTTAGATTTATATTTTGTGAACTCCCTTAAAATATACTATACATGAGTGCCCTCCCTGACCCTAGGGGTCCTAGCTTCGCCACTGGCTACAGCTGGTTTTATCTCCACCTTTTGTTAAAAATGAAAATGCATCAGAGCATGGGTCCGCTTTCTCTGCCTTGGCATTATTGACTCTGATTTTATGTCAAGTTTTTTCGATTTTTTCTGGTTTTGAAGTAATATAGGTGCTAATCTGGAAAGTTTGCTGTTTACTTTGTAAAGTATGTCTAAATACTGCTTATCATCTGACCTTATGATTGTCGTATCTAATTTTTATTTTGTTTTTTCTATTTGAAATGTAGCATTTTCATTCTGCTTGCAGGTCTTGGAGAGGGAACAAATTATGAATAAATATCATCAGGTGACAGCTCAATTGGAACAAGTTCTAAGTGGAATTTCCTATGAAAATCTTGACATATCAGATGAAGTTAAGGAACAGGTAGAAAATCAACAAACAATTACTGCTGTTCTCATGTTATAGAGATATAACAATGACTCTATCTAGCTACCATTTTCTCCTATCTTGTTTTATCAATTAACCTATTTGTGCTTGATGATGCCGAGATGCTCACTTGGGCATCATAATTATCATATAATATTCCAATATGAGCTTGATTAGGCACCAGAATCTCTCTCTCTTTTGAATGTTAAGATAATCTACACTCATAAAGGCTAGAACTTGTGGTACTTTAAAACAACTTTTGTCACATCTTTTATCCCTTACTCAAAAGAAAAGTAAAAAGGAAAAATAGCAATAATAATAAAAATTTTCGAAAGGATACATCAGTGTTTAAAAAAAACTATAACTGGTCCCTAAACAGCTCCTATTCTATTGTTTTCACACGTTGCATTTTCATAATTTTGTTCAGGTTGAGCTTGTCCTTGCACAGTTCAGAAGAGCAAAAGGGAGGGTTGATGCTCCCGATGCTGAACTTTATGAAGATCTGTTATCCCTTTACAACGAGAGCAAAGATGCAGCAACAGATCCAGCTGTCCTTAAAAGATCTTCTGAGAAGTTACAGTTGATGGGGATAGCAGACCTTACACAAGAATCATTGGCTCTGCATGAAATGGTTGCTGCCACTGGTGGTGATCCTGAAGAGAACATTGAGAAAATGTCGATGTTGTTGAAGAAAATTAAAGATTTTGTGCAAACAGAAAATCCCAACATGGATGCTCCTTCAAGAGAAAAGAATCTTCCCCCAAGTTGTAGTGGACAAGCTTCCATGAATGGGAATCACAAAGCCCCAGTTATACCAGATGACTTCCGCTGTCCAATATCCTTGGAATTGATGAAAGATCCTGTTATTGTTTCAACAGGGCAGGTATATGCATGTTGTATTTCTTGTCCTAAAATAGCAAGAAAATAGTTATGCCAATCTGCTAGTTGATTAGAATATAAACATGGAATGTTGTGAATATGATTCTTGTCATCTGAGACCTATCTTTAGAGTCTTTAAGATGAAAGTTTTCATGCATTTTGGGTGGTTATAGACACCCAAAGGATTGAGTTTGAACTTGATCCAAATCTTGCTACAAGTCTTGCTAGAAATATGCCCCTGTCTGAGCACAGACTTGAGACTTACTCTTTCTTTCTACACAGTTTTTTTTACTGGTTCCCTTTGTCTTTGTTGTAGACTTATGAGCGTTCCTGCATTGAGAAGTGGCTGGAAGCAGGACATGGCACATGTCCAAAGACACAACAGACCCTTACAAGTACAGCACTCACACCAAACTATGTACTCCGCAGTCTTATAGCCCAATGGTGTGAAGCAAATGGAATTGAACCACCTAAACGACCCAGCAGTTCTCGATCAAATAAAACCACATCTGCCTACTCACCTGCTGAGCGTACAAAAATTGAGATTCTCCTTCACAAACTCACGTCTGGTAGCCCTGAAGACCAGCGAGCTGCTGCAGGTGAAATTCGCCTCCTTGCCAAGCGTAATGCAGATAATCGTGTCGCTATTGCTGAAGCTGGTGCAATCCCTCTCCTTGTAAGCCTCCTCTCCACGCCTGATTCTCGTACACAAGAACATGCAGTTACAGCACTTCTTAACCTTTCCATATGTGAAGATAACAAAGGAAGCATCATATCAGCTGGGGCAGTTCCTGGTATAGTGCATGTACTCAAGAAGGGTAGCATGGAAGCTCGGGAAAATGCTGCAGCCACCCTTTTTAGTTTGTCTGTTGTGGATGAAAACAAAGTTACAATAGGTTCTTCAGGGGCTATTCCACCACTTGTGACTCTTCTAAGTGAGGGAACACAAAGGGGGAAAAAAGATGCTGCGACTGCACTTTTCAATTTGTGCATTTATCAAGGCAACAAAGGGAAGGCAGTCAGGGCTGGAGTTGTGCCCACACTAATGCGTCTGCTAACTGAACCAGGAGGTGGAATGGTGGATGAAGCACTTGCAATTTTAGCAATATTGGCCAGTCATCCTGAAGGGAAGGCAGCTATTGGAGCTGCAGAAGCAGTCCCAGTTTTGGTGGAAGTTATAGGGAATGGATCTCCAAGAAACCGGGAGAATGCAGCTGCAGTTTTGGTGCATCTTTGTTCTG
Source organism: Jatropha multifida (assembly GCA_948099535.1). Lineage (NCBI taxonomy): Eukaryota > Viridiplantae > Streptophyta > Magnoliopsida > Malpighiales > Euphorbiaceae > Jatropha > Jatropha multifida. The sequence continues at coordinate 45,562 of CANUEX010050940.1, forward strand.
GAGACCAAAAACATTTGGCAGAAGCACAGGAGCTTGGAGTAATGGGGTCCCTAATAGATTTGGCCCAAAATGGCACTGACAGGGGAAAGAGAAAGGCTCAACAATTACTAGAGCGTATGAGCCGGTATGTTGAGCAACAAAAGCAGGGTCAGGCACAAATTGAGGCTCAATCTCAAGCACAACAACCATTACCATCCACCACTGCAAATTCTGGTGATAGCTGACATTTTTGTCTACCATTTACTTGATTGGTTTTTTTTTCTTGTTTCTTTAAATCTATTCGGAGAGGCAGCCTTGGTTTGAAGGGGAAGGTGGAAGATCACCTGTCCAGTTTGTAAGTTATTCATTTTGTTTGGGTTGGATGAGGACTAAACTTGAAAGAAGATTATGCAGAGATCCATCCATGGCGAAAGAGGAAGAGAAAAAAAAAAAAAAAGAAAAAGAAAAAGAAAAATGAAACTTTGGGACGCATCTGACATGTATGCGAATTGTATACCATTTGTAACGTGTAATCATCCTCAGTTTTAATTGAAGAGATGTTTCCTGTATTCCAAATGAAATGATGTGATGGAAATGAAGAAATTAGAAGAATGAAACTATATGTTTTGCTACTGAATTTGTTTTACAGAATGGTTGGTATAAATGAAGTCTTATAACATTTGCTGTCGTTTGTCTGTATGACAATTTGTTTAGAGATGTAGCAAATCTCAGTACCATCCGACCCGAGGATGGCCAGATCGGATAATTTAAATGAGTTGGGCCCGAAATGAGGAAACGGGTCTAGGCCTAGAGACATTATGTTCAAGCCTGGTCCAATATCATGTTGACCTAAAATTTACAACTTTAGCCTTGCGATTATCTTCAACTTTATGAATAATCTATTACTTTATGAATAACGCATTGTAATTTTACAACGGTAACTGTAACCCTCGCCGTCTCTCTCCCTCTATCGTTTTTTCATTTGCAATGATTTATTTTCGTCACTCTTATTGTTTTTTCTTTATTTTATTTAGTCTCCATTCTAATAATTTCCAAACTCATAGTCATTTAAAACAAAATTTAGATGTTGTCTCTTATATCTGTAATAACTAATAGATTTTTATTGTTTTTGGTACCCTCTTAGTGGAGTTATTAATTTTTCTCCTTTTATGAATTATTTCTATTGTTGAGAAGTTTTTATATGGATATTTTATTTCTTCAGCAATTCGAAATACAAAATGAATGTTCGGTTGTTTATGGTTGGAGACTTCAATTTTTCAAGTTCAAATAAATTTTTTTTATCAATGGAGTCCGATAATGCAGTTTGTTCCTCAATTAAAATTTAGTATATTAAACTCTTCTAAGGCGGTCAATTGTGACAAGTTTTAAAAAAAACATAATATTCAGAATAGTATTTGTCACGACCCATAACCGTGGGCCGGACCGGCACTAGGACGTAGGTAAGCTTAAGGCACCCGAGGCCCGTAGCAAGCCTAAACTATCACAACTCATCCCTATTATCATTTGACTATCGGAATAGTAAGCCCATATTATGACATTTTTTTTTTATAAGACAATCAGAGTTATTAATTATAACCCAGCATTAGTAATGCATACTATTTGCAGCTCGG